>PVKA01007954.1:0-75284 GCA_004027165.1 Ctenomys sociabilis
TTATTAAATAAAATGAGGTTAATATTTATTTTATACCCTATGTCATAGAATTGGGAGAATAAATCAAATATAAAATATAAAAATGTAATTATTTGACATTATTATAAAAAATACATGCAGTCTATTACCTATGACTAGGTTAAAACACTAAAATACATGGATAGTATACATTATTTGCAATTAAATAATACTCTAATTAAAAAATTTTCTCTGTCACTCAATTTTTCCCCCCAAATTAAGCAACGTCATATGGTAAATTTTTATCATTGTTGCTAAGTTCTGTAACATTTTAAAGTGCTCAAAACAGACTGCATCATTTGTTAGACGGTGTTTAATGATGTTGTCTATTATATCTACATTAACTAATGAGTACTGCCATGCATCAATGACAAAGAGGAGCATCTTGCTCTACAAGAAATTATAGTAAAGGGAAAAATCCTCTTCTTCATTTCCAAATATAATAGTTATAATGTTTTACTTGTTGTCTTACAAAGTTTATGAAATATAAGACTAAAAACGCAATTAAATTATTCACATATGTAGTATATTTCTTTTTTTAACATAAAATTTTTTTAAATTTATTTTTTATTTTATTGAAGTACAAATATCAGTCAGACAGTTTTAAAACACCTTAACAAGATAGATTCAATAAATTAATACATTGCAAACGGTTTTCATAATGTTTTTGTATCATACAAGGTGCATACATGATATTATACTTACAGACATTATTATAGCAGATGTCTCTTATCAGTAAATTAAGAGTGTAGCTGTTTACTTATCTTATTTTTTATACCCGAATTATATCAAAAATTCAATAATTATTTTCCTAGTGACAGTAGTACTAGAAGCCAACATAATATCCTGTCCAACCACCATTAGTGCAGATCTTGCCTCTCATAGAATTATGTAGAAGCACAGAGTTATCTATCCCAACTGTACTGTCTATACACACACATCATGTTTTTTTTCTTTCTACACCCCTTCCTTTGTCTACACCTGTCAAAGGTGGGCACTCCATTGTCATTCAACTAACTTAGGTGCTTGAACTCGACACTACAATCCAACACAGTCCAGCATTCCACAACAATAGTGAGTTATTCAAACAAATTGTCAACCATAGCCATTTACAGCTCAACTTATTATTATGGCCCCGCGATGCATACTTCATTTTTATACTTTTCTGCTGGATGGTTAAGACCTAGGTAGATCAAGACTTATATACCAACACATGAACTTTATATTTCCTATGTGGTCAGTGAAGTCCTCTCAGGGTTTATCTTGTAGTCCTGTATATTATTCTGTAGTTCCTTTGTCTGTGTCATCCATGTGGATGAGTCACGGCCAATGCTTGGCCAGTTTGCTCTTTGTGAGAGACTGAGAGAAAGTTTTCTCTTCATGTGACTCTCCCCAGGCACACTATAGAACTTCCATCTCTTTCCTCTGTGGCTCCATAATCTCCTTGTTCAGAAAATTTAGAGCTCAACTGAGTTTCATGATGTTGCAGTTCTCCTGTGTCCTGAGTCTTCACTGACCTTGAAAGGCTAAGGCCAAAATGTTGGCTGGCCTTGTGGCTCTTCTATTTCTCCAACTATGACTTGTGATCTTAGGTTGTTAACCATCCAGAAGAAAAGCTGATTAGTATCCTGCAGCATATGCCATTCACTTTGCCTTATCTGACTCAATTGATTTTAGTTGTTATACATTTCCTTTTGTATTTCTGCTTTTCGCTTGTTATACTAGGGAGACTATATGATATTTACACATGTGTGTCTTGTTTATTTCACTTATGAGTATATGTTCAAGTGGCATCCACTTCAGTATATAATACTCCATTATATAGAAATACCACATATATTTCATAAAATTATACAAATGCTGCATTTCACTAACAAAACAATCATTGAAGAGCAGACAAATTAATTGATCAGTGTGCAACCTTCTTTATGAGATTAAAAAAGATTCATATTTATGGAATAATTTAATTTGAGAAGCTGGAAAATCTCCAGGGCACTAAAACATGTAGAATAGATGTGTATTCTAAAAGGAAAGCTTGTTAATATAAAGTATGAAAGAGGTATGTTAAATCCTATTTGTCATATATTTTGGTGTCTGATTTTGACTGATTAACAAAATTTCTGTCCTGCTTCTCTGAGTTAGAAAGATAAACTCTAGTCTTCTGAGATGGAAAACTTAACTAAAAATTTTAATTTAAAGTTTCAAAAGCTATATTGCTTATTTTTATTGTGGAAAAACATAATAGAAGAGAATATTCATTAAGTCTAACAGAAGATTAAAGATTTTATACCTGAACTATGAAATGTTCCCACTCGTGGACTGAATTTTTCAAGTGAAATAAAATATAATGTTTTAGTAATCCATGGAATAATGAAGGAAAAAATGTTGTATAGAGAACAAAGTAAGGTTTAAGGGAAACACTGGTGAATTGATGAAGCAAGATGCACAGATATTTCATGAAAATTCAAGGTGAGAAAAGTGAACACATATTTAATGCCTTCTTGAAGTAGGAGTATGAGTGTATTGATTGCAGACAGAGATGAAATGGAATCAGTTAGCCCATAGCCAGATCTAGTAGGATTTTTTAAAAAACGAATGTAAATTAGAATTAATATGAAAAATCACAAATGATACAGAATTCCACTTAAAGAAATATGAATTTCACAGTGTTTGTTGTAGTACATAGTGTTGTCTTCCAACTGGTAATTTATATTACCAGATATATGCATGTGAATTTAGGATCAAAAAGAAAAAGAGAGAAATTAAGAAGACAAAAAGTACAAACAATTAAAAAAGAGACGAAACAAATTAAAGCACTAACATCTTTCCCTAGAGCAGCAGGAATGCAGAGCAGTTGTCCAAACCATTCTGATTACATACATAGATTAATTTATTTTTACCTCTCCCCTCCTTGTCCTTCTCAACTCAGTAGCTCTTTCCTTTAGAATAATCTCATTCCCTTTGCCAGTATCTATTGCACCTTCAGATTCCATTTTTGTCTTTCAGGGTCTCACATCAAAGATACAATATGATGTTTGCATATGTGGGTCTGATTTATTTCACTTTAGAGTATGTTCTCTACTTTCAAGGTCATTGTAAGGATTTAGGAATCTATTCAAAGATGGTATGATATTGGTGATCTTGAATAGACTAATTATATCTTTGCACATTGTGTCTTTTCCTGAAGTAAAGAGTTTAGGAAGGGGTCAGTCTGGAGACTTCTATGCTAATTCACTTGCCAGCAGTCAAAGCTGGACAGCATGTAAGGAGGCTATTGCTAAAAGCCCAAGAGCATAAATTACTATCCAATTAAATCATGGATGATGGCCAGGTTTTGAACAAAAATTGAACTTTGAACAGAGTAGAATTTGTTTGTAGATGGAAAATATTGCATAAAGGCCAAATTACTCCTAGTTTCTCTCTCTCTCTCTCTCTCTCTCTCTCTCTCTCTCTCTCTCTCCTGTCTAACATAAATGACAAAATGTCATGGCCTTCATTAAATGGTGATGCTTGCAAGAGTAGTAGGTTGGGGATATGGAGATGCTGGTGCTAGCTTTGGGTGCTAATGTTGAAACAACTATCTGAGTTCTTGGGTGATGGTATTCTTCAGCCTGTTGGTTACATATGACTTCCTTTATAGGATATGTCTGTCCTGGGCTTGTGATTTTGTGATTTAAATTTGGAATTGTAATCAGATGGATAATATCCAGACCTTGAACTATAGATTATAGGGAGTACTGTCCAGGATGGAACCATAGATTTGTGGAAATATCAGAGGTCAATGATTTAGATGAGAAGAAGTCACCAATAATAGAAACTAGCAAAGCTGATGAGATGATTGGATGTGAACTAAGAGGTCGGTGTCCTGGTAGTCAATGACACCCTATAAACAATGTATTTCATATGTAAGCTGGAAGCTTTGAACAAATGTACTGTGCATTTCTGCTGGTCTATGGGAAGAAGCCATTAATGCTTTAATTTGTTTTGTCTAGGAGACAAAACCATTTTTTCAATGGTTTGTACTTTTTCTCTTCTTAGTTTCTCATACATTCTTTATTTTTTTTCTTTCTTCTTCCAATTTTACATGCATATATATGGTCATATGAATAATTGGTTGAAAGATAACACCATGGATTAAAACAAATACTGTGAAATTCATATTACTTTGCTAAGTGAAAATCTGTAGCACTTACAATTTTTTTTCTTTTTTAATTCTAATTTGTACTCTGGAAAAAATAAAGGAATCTAAAATACCTACAGTTGTGTGTAAAAATATCTATTTCACAGTGAAATAAAATTAATGTCAGAGAACTAGTGAAAAGAAATGCTTTCTTTGGTTGCAAACTGCTAGAATATTTGTAAAACACAAAGCCTTTTTCAAGATCTTGTTTTTTGCATCATTTGGATTTGAATGTACAGAATTTGGACATCAGTTTACTTAGAAAATCAGAAAATTATAAAGGAACAAATGGTTCAAATTATCAAAATATGATAGAAGTATATTTCTAAACTTAACTAATAAAACCTCATGAGAACCAAAGACTTGAATATCACACCTCTGTTTCAGTTTTCCACCTGACATTTTATCCATCTAAGTACTTTATTTTCTCTCACTCTAAGCTGATTTCTCATGAGGTCAGTTGACTGCTCGTAGATCTCAAATGCACTCCTAGTGCTTTTTGCAACCACAAGTCCTGAATATTTCAAAAATTCTCAGAGAAAGTCCCTTTGGGTTAAGTTGTCTTCTGAGCTAATCAGTCATAGATTGATAGATAGAGACAGGTGAAAGATAGTAATTCCCACTGAGAAAGAAAGTAGGAGAGGAAAACATCAATGTTTGAAGGAGAGTAAAAGAAAGAATTTTGGCCTCAGAAAGGATAGTATACATCCAGGCAAGGTGAAAAATTAGTTTCCACTATGTCTTGTGTCATTACTGTATGTACTAAGAACAAACAAAGGTTTTTCTTTTAGAAAGTGTTTCTTCTGATTAACTTTGGCTAAATTTAATTGGGCATGGAACATACAAAGTTAGTACAACTATGAATAGATTATGTAAACATATTAATGAATCAAGCTATATGATGAAAAAACCAAAACTTTTTGGTGTTTTGTTTTTGTTTTGGTGGAACTGGGAATTGAACTCAGGCCCTTGTGCTTGCCAGGGAAGCGCTTATTCTACTGATCTATCTCCTCCAAACAGAAAATTGTTAATGGAGCATGTGACTGCATTTAAAATAATTGATTTTAGACTTCTCAGAGTTCGACTTGGCTTTCTTGAATTTAAGCACAATTTTTAGACAAAATCCTCAAGAAAATATCAATATTGTGCTATTATTGAAATCATCCTTTTCAAGATTTGTGAGAAGTGCATAATTCTTCTGAAATTACCCATTTCCAAGGGATTCCACAGAGGGGTTGATCTTTTGATAAGTATAATTTTTGAATGGGTTTTTATGAAAAGTTTGACATCAGCTATTTTTTTAAATTTTAAAGTAGATATCTAACGAAATGCAATGCTTTTTCCTTAAAAATACACATATATAATCTTCATTTATTTCTAAACAGATTATCTTATTTATGTAAAGAAGTACAAATTTGATTCTGAGCTAAAATGCACCTCTATGGATTGTAAATTTTAACATAACTAATTAAATTCTATAATTCATAATTTTTAATATATATATTCCAAATAATAGCATCTTATTTTTGAATTATCTCTTCGTAATCTTTGTATTTTTTTCTTTACTTTGTTTCTTTTCTTTCTTGTCTTTTTCTTTTTTCACACTGAGAATTAAACTCAAGACGTTGCACTTGCCAGGCAACCCCGGTGTCACTGAGCTGTATCTGCAGCTCTACTTATTTATTTATCTATTTATTTTTTGTACTGGGACTTGACCTCAGGGCCTCAAGCTTGCCACACAGATGCTGCACCTCTAAGATAAATGCCTACATCCCTTAATTGTATTTTTGCCTATCTTTGATATTTTATGCTATATGTATAAAATATACAGCATTTTCCCCATTCTTTTAATTAGGACTTGATTATGTTTTCTTGAGTTCCAGTGGATCTTAATTTTGTATTATACCAGCTCAACCTTCTATTAGCACAACATTGGGTTGTGATTGTAAAATTACAACATTGTAATTTTTATCTACAGTGACATGACAACATGAATCTCAAATTTGTATGTTTATTTTATGAACATAAATATTGTTTTTATTCTTACCTGTTCACTTTTATCTACTACAGATAGTCTTAGCAAAAAAATTAAAAATAGATTCAGTTTTTAATGAGTCTCAATGATAAATTCATTTGCAGATCTAGCTACTCAAGTCTCTTCATCATTACAAACATAGCCCAATTTGACTTATTTGCAGGGCCTGTTTAATAGTAACACACACACACACACACACATACATGCACACACACACACACACATGCACATACAAACACACACATTTTCTATGTAGTTTTTAGAATTACATAAATGTCATATCTAGAAGAAATATAAAGAACAAATATGTTTAATTTAGTACCTCTCTGTTTTAAAAATAGCTGTCATTTTTTCATAGTGACATACCAAAGTGGAATTGTTAAGAATACATTTGAGACTTCAACTTTTTAAACTTTTGATCCTATAAAGTCTTCTGGGAAAAAAAAGGTAAATAGTTGACTTGATAATTGTGGATAATGGTTTACTTCTTTCTGTAAAATATAACAAGGATAAGATTCATCACTAAATTTTCATGTGAGAATTTATTTCTATTTTGTTAATGAAATATACATATGTGTATGTATTATAAAACTGAAATAGTATTGGAAATAATAATTTATATAGAGGTATCACTTTGGCATTTACCTTAATGACTGTATACAATTTAGGTAGTACTTTTTATCTTTAGTGTGGCTAATTGAATTGTTTGGCAACACCAGGAGAACGAAACAGTGAATACTGTGTAGAGCTCTAAATGGGAATATTATTTACCGCTGCCAAAAGCTGTAGGATGTACTGGTGAAAGCATTCATCTTGATGATTCTCACAATGCCACTTAGAAGCTGCTCAAAATGAAACTGCCTTTTTTCCTTGCCAGCAATGTTTTCAGTGCTGAATCTATGAGTGCACATCCATGACTTTGTTCCTGGTGATCAATTCCAAATTTTGTGAAACAAAAAAGCAGCAGAAGACATTCCAGAGCTCTCTGCAGCATGACTGTCCAATTTCTTTTCATCATGTTTCGCTGTCTTTATGGCCTCAGAGAATCTGCTTATTCTGCTTATTCTGCGTCCAACCTCCCATTCCCTTTCCCTCCTTCCCTCCCTTCATCTGGTCCTCCCAAGTGCCTGGGATGGACTCTGAGCCTTGCAGATGCAAGGGAATTGCTTCGCCACTGAACTACACACCATCCAAGTGGTTTCATTCTTACAGATTATAAAAGGGTAAATTCAGCAAATTAACTCTATCGTTTTCCTCATAATTTGATTTTTGATAGACCACAAAAACATTGATTTACTGAGAAATCTTTTCTTGATATTTCTGATATATGGAAGAAAAAGCCCAAATGAATTCTTTCAGTGGCCCTTTCATAAAGATGAGCTCTCAGTGAATGATTTTCTTATTTATCTGCAGAGAAAAATGCAAAAAAGTCCCCAAATATTCTCTTTCTCATGGAGGTCTCCCTGTTAGTGAATGAGCAGTGGCATAAGGAGACAGGCAGTGGATGTGGTTATGTAAAGATCCTGGGACATGGCTCGATTGGCTGCATCTCCTGTCTCACCATCATATCTAGAGAATGATGAGACCTCATCTTTATTTTATAGGGTGGTGACTGAACAACTGCAGGATAACTGAATAAACAGCACAGGAACATGTCAAGTTCTTTCTAAAGGATCATAAAGTCTGTGAAAAAGAGAACACAAGACATAAACACAATATGAAAAATACATATTAGTTTAAACTGGGTTTGGCATTTTTCTGCTCTACTATGTGTAGAAGCCAGAGATAATAAGCCCAATAGTTTGAGGACTGCAGTGGCATCTTAATTAAATTCTGTCTCAAAAGTATAATTTAAAAGATAGACTGAGAATGTAGCTTCACTTTCCTGGCTCCAATCTCAGGATCAGGAAGGGAAGGGGAAGGAGAGGAAGCGGAGGAGAAGGGAGAGGAGAACAGAGGAAGGGAGGGGAGGGGAGGGGAGGGGAGGGGAGGCAAGGCAAGATAAGACATCAGTTTAGGACAGAATAAAAGGATTTGATGTTTCTCAGGGACTATTTTTTTTTTAAACTTTCTGTCTTTCAGAATCATGAGTTTTGCAAATGCCTCAGATCCTTGCACATGTGCACCAGTCATCGTGTATCTGTCCCAGGACTTACAAGAGTTGACCGAAGCAAGTTTTAGTCTTAGGTCCATCACACAGGACTGCACCACAACCTCTGCATGACTCTGCCCTTCTTTGTGGGATTGGGACCATAATGGCAAGGTTGCTCTTAGAGGAATCCTTCCTCTACCCATGACTAAGCAGCAAGTGTGCACTTAGTCAACAGAACATTGCACTTACTTGCCTTCCCTTTTGCTTACACATTAGTAGTCTTCCCTGTTTTATCATGTCTGCTCATGTACTGCTTCCACTACTTTGTGACATCAGACCTATATAAAGCCTGTTCAATGTTTTTAAACTTTGTTTATGATTTCTATGTATGTACAAAACTCTAAGCTCTTTATAGCAAGAGCCGGAAATACTAACACTGCAGGTAGACAGAAACCAGGATGTAACACTGATGGAAGCTGTTAGAAAGAGAGGGAAGAGACTGATGGTGCTCAGGGAAGACTCATCAGGAACCGCGGCCCCAGCTGCTGGGAGAGCCCCAGAGACCTGCCAATAGCTACTGGCTCAGATTTCCATCAGAGCAGAAGGGAGGGTGCTGTCACTTCGGAGGTCAGATCCACTATCACTCACAGGTCTTCACGTTAAGGCATGAAATTTCTCCAACTAATATGCATCTGAAGTAAGCAAATGACCCCTTTTACACATTTAAAATTCTGATTAAGATGAAAAGCTTTACTACTTTTTATAGGAAATAAATGCATGGACAAAATTACATTGGATCTTGTATTGGTTCCTGAACTATTCTTAAAATCTGTGTACTTCATGTGCTGGATTGAAAAAAAAAAAAAAGCACAGCTTGGTCCTATCAAGGATGCTTATTCTTATATATTAGAGCCAGACATCAAGAATTTCTGTTTTATTGAAGACAGAATTCACCCAATAGGGGCTTTGGGCAACGAGATAAGTAACGAAGAGCTTCCTCTAGAAGTTTGTACTGTAGTGGAAAGAAAATAACTAATAGTTATTCTTATGTAGTTATTCATAGTATATCTCCTATAATCTGATTAAGCATTATCCCAAAACATGTTAGCAGAAAAGAAGAACATAACATATAATGGTGATTTTCCTCATTAAAAAAATAGAATCTATCTTCAGTGATTCTCTAGACGTAAAGGAAATATAAATTCCATTATAAAACTCCAAAACAAGGTTAGTCCACCTTCTGGGAGACAATGTGATATTCATGACGGAGAAACTGGGGATTTCTGATGTCACACTGCTCAAGTTTCAGCGCTTAAGGTGAAGGAGGTATTAGGATCATGTCCTGAGCTAATTACCTCACAGTTCTGAATTCTGCCTGGTTCCAGCACTTTTCTTGCTCAAAGTTTATTAAATGTAACTCATCTGAAGTTCTTGTTTTTCAAAAATGAGTGCTATGTCATGAAAAAATAAATGAAATAAGTCTTGGGCAGAAGTTTAACAAAATGTAAGTGATTTGAAAAAATGTCAATACTTTCTGTAACAGTTAAGTTTAAAAAGAGTATTACCTGATCTTCATCATGAGTGATAGTTTCCTAAGAAGTAAACTAGAGATAACTTAAAGTACTGAAAAGCAATTTCTAGTCACTGAAAGAAATAATTAGATTGTGTTGATTGAACATACTAAATTGCAATCAAATGGAAGGAGACAGCTGATTTAAAAGTAGAGCACGCATCACTGCTAGTGCAGTTGTTTACTCTTTCAGTGTTTCATTCTAAGCATTTGTTATTAAAATCTTCATTCAACTTGCACATTCTTTGATGAGGAAGATTAGTTTCATTATATATGATTATGTCATTTTCAAATGTTAGGCATTTTAATCATTGGTATTATAGACAATTATGTACTAATATAATAGAGAAAATATATCTCACAATTTCACTAAATAGTTTCCAAAAAGAGTAGTTGTTATTTTAGTTACCAAATGCTATAATCCGGAATAGGAAAGGATATTGAGCTCAAAGAAAGTGGAGACAGTACTATATTGCGTTGATTATGATAAAAATACTTGGAAAACACATATATGCTGAGGCCTACAAATATCCTATTTGTTGATAAAAACTGTTTTATATCATGGAATATAGTTCAGTGAGAGATTTAAGAGAAATGAGTTAGATGCCCTTCAGCTATTGAAAAGGACTTGTACTTTGTAAGAAAACCCATTTTGCCTGTTTGAGAGTCATGCTTTAAGTCCCTTATATATTGAAAATAATTAATATTCATAAAACAAATATATTGTACTATAATGTATATTTATGTTTTTAAAATTAAAAATCAGTCAAATTCCCATTAGTTCTTTTTAAAAATTTTATTGAGAAACAAATCAGTGAGACAGTTTCACAACCGATTACTGGCATATTTTCAAGAATTAATACATTGCATATTGTTTTCATAGTGGTCATTCATTGTAGAAGATGCACGCATGATATCCTGTCTCAAACACTACTATAACAAACCTCTTTATTCACTGAATTAAAAGAATGGGGCTGTATATCTATCCTAAGTATTTTGAGTATACAGATACAAAAGTGTCATTCATTTCCATCCCACTTTTTTGGTTAGTTTTGTCAGAGATGGGTATTCCATTGTCATTTAAATATTGTAGGTGCTTGAATTCAGCAGAATCTCCCAATATAGTCCAGAAGTCCATAACAGTAGTGGGTTATCCATAGGACTAGCAATGTCTAAAGTTGTTGACTTGAGTTTTTACAGCTCAGCATATTAATATGGCTTTAATTTTTATACTTCATTTTCATACGTTTCTGCTGGATGGTTAACACCAATATAAAGCAAGAACTATATAACAAGAATTGGAACTTTTGTATCTGATAAGGTCAGTTAAATCCCCTCAGGATTTATCCTGAAACCCTGTACCACAATTTGTAGATCCTTTGTGAATGTCAGCTAGTTTTAGCCATAAATGAAACTTTATTGCTCAATAATCACATATTAACCAATAAAATATTCTCTCAGAAAGATAAATTATTAGAACTCTCTTATTTGTTCTCAGTTCTCTAAAAACACTGTATCAATAATAGGAAACTAGGGCCATCCAAATAACTCCGTGGATTAAAGTGTCTGCAAGCAGGCACAGGGACCAGGGGTTCGATCCCCGGACCTGCCATGCCAGCCCCTTTCCGGGGCACTGAGACAGCAAGGGAGTCTGGGCTTGGTGGTGCGCACCTGTAATCCCAGCTTTCGGGAGGTTGTAAATCAGGCGGATCACGACGAGTCTGATCTAGTAGTGAGACCCTGAACACCCATAGACCCTTCCCTAAACTACAAAATAATAATAATAATAGCAAATATTCTAAGAGATGAAGCTTTTATGTTTATTTGTAAGACATCTGATCTGCATTTCTTTATGCCATAATATCTTATGTGACTTGAAACTACTTATCAGTTTTAAAACTGTCTCATTGCTATTTGATTCTCAATAAAATTAATAAAAAATTTTAAAAAGGAAATCCAATATAATTTGAGAAATACAGTGATAATGATATTTTCAAGGGATATCCCATAACTACAGGTTGTAGGAATCCTGGCTCAGAGATACCTGGCAGTTCTGTGCTGGACAGTGATTCTCCATTCCTTCACCTCAGATAGTAGAGCCCTTTGCAGCCTGGCACTGCTGAGGGCAGCAGTGGGTACAGAGCAGGCAGTGCACTAGTTGTGCTGAGGAAGTGGAGCCTTTGGCTCAAAAGACTTAACGGGGGAAAGCACAAATTGATTTGGAATCCATTGCAGAGAAAGATGTTGAATTCTCAGGCTCCCTTTCATAGAAAGGCAGGGGTCAACCTTCTCCAGGTAAAAGTATTTCCAGCTTCCTTTCTACCATACAGGGATAACATCCAGCCTGAGAATACTTCCAGGAGGGCAGAAACACCCTGAGACCAAGTCATGCCTGGCAAGCACATGCACCTTGAGAGCTCCTAGTGGTAAGCTCTGGCTATGAAACTCCAAACCTTGGAAAGGATTTTCAGACACATTTTTATTTGCTGCTAAGAAAGAGAACATGATTCCTGGAAAAGCATAACTTGTACAAATTATTAAATAAAGACATATATATGTCATGCTTAAAATTAATTAAAATATCAGATGTAGTTGCATACATATACTTTTTCATCAAAGTTTTCATTTTTCTCCTTTTCGATTATGTATTTTCTTCTCATAAACTAGTCCTGTAAAAATATATATATTTTGAGATCTTAGCTCTAAGGCAATTCAGGCATATTAAAATTACACTTTAATGTTAACTTTTGATGAAAGCAGAAATATTCCCTCAAAAAGTACTCCAGCAAAACTTCGCTAGAGTATGCACATGGTCATTTTGCCTGCTGTATAAAGTAATACCCTGCTACTAAAGGACACAGATCTATGCCTTCTAGATTTTCTTATTTTTTATGTATTTGGTACAGGATCTCATATGCAGCTCAGACTCATAATGATCCTCCTGTTTCAGCCTCCCCAGGGCTAGGATTACAGGCCTGTGCCACCATGTCCGGTCTTGGTGGCTGGCTCAGGGTGCTCGGGGCCCTCAGGGTAGAACCGTCATGGTATGTGGTGCAGGGGATCGAACTCGGGTCCTTGCACTTGTCTAGACAGGCACTTAGTTGGCTTAACTATCTCCACAGATGATCTTTTAGTTTTTCATATTATATATTCAAGAAAATATACACAGAGAATAAGAAAAAATGTTTTTATTTCATCTAGTATTTGTATAAAGAATATTGAAAGATTTAGGTGGTGCACTTTAAAAATATTGAAATTAATATTTTTGGATTGGGGTGCTCGCTTCGGCAGCACATATACTAAAACTGGAACGATACAGAGAAGATTAGCATGGATTGGGGGAGGTAGAATGAAAACTTGACATTAAAAATCCACATTAATTTTTTTAATTATCATTGATTTTTTTTCTTTTTTTTTTTACTTACAGATGTTTTTGTTGGGCCTGGGGAGATAGCTCAGTAGGATAAAAACTTGACTGGCAAGTGCAAGGGCCTGAGTTCAATCCTTAGTTCCAGAAATAAACAAAGAACAAAAATCAAAAAACAAAAGAAAAGCTTTTGTTAATAATATTTCTTATTTTAATAGCATAATCTGACTTTCACTGATAGCAATAATTGGCATATTAATTTAATTGGTCAAATGTATGTGATATTTTCAAACATATGTAGTATGTAGAAATTAAATCAGCAACTCACAGATCCTTTGCCTCAAACATTTATGACTCTCCTGTGTTCAGAACATTTACATTTGCTTTTTCTAGCTATTTGGAAACAAACAGCTTTTTTGTTTCTTTTTTTTTGTGTGTGTGTGTGTTTTAGGGAAGGGTCTACAGGATGTCCAGGGTCTCACTACTAGATCAGACTTGTAGTGATCCACCTGTTTACAGCCTCCCAAGAGCTGGGATTTACAGGCGTGCGCCACTTTACTCAGTCTCAGTTGCCATCACAGAGCACCTCAGGGGTGGGACCAGCATGACAGGCCCTGGGATGGAACCCGTGGCCCCTGCACCTGCTTGCAGGCATTTTAATCCACTGAGCTATTTGGCCATCCCCACACCTAATTAACTATAGTCTATATTTCTATAGAACACCTGGCCTTAATCCTATCTTTTGTTATCTGACAACCATCCTTTTCGTGTTTCTCTCTTTCCCATCTTTAGTAATCATTTTCTTGCTCTTTGAACCTACAAGCTATGTGTTTATCCTCCATACATGAGTGGGAACAAGTAGCACTTGTCTTCTAGCGCATTCACTTACTGTAAACACCTGAAGCTTCAACCATGTTGCTCCAGGTTATATAGTTTCACTATTTCATTATTTTTTCAGAATAATTCAGATTCATATTTTATCAAATTGTTAATCAATGGACTTCTTGGTTGGTGCCCTACCTTGGGTACTATGAATAGTGAGAAAGCAGGTATCTGCTACCTTGATTTCCTTTCCTTGGGATATACACCCAATGCTAGGGTACTTGTGCTTTTAGTTTTTGAGGAACCTCCATAATACTACCATCATGGCTCTACCAATTTTCTTTTTTATTTGTACCAGGGATTGAACTCAGGACCTTGCACTTTCTAGGCAGGCTCTTACGCTGCTGCACTAGCTCCCCAGCCCAACCTCCTTCTAATTTTCAAACCAGTAAACAGTGTATGAGTTCTTTCTCTGAATGCTAGCTGAGGTGAGACGATACTAGTTTTGGTTTACATTTCTTTGATGTTTATGTATATTGGGGAAGGTTTCATATACTTTTTGATCACTTGTATCTTTTTTGGTCAATTCAGATTATTTGCCTATTTTTCAAAATCATTTTTCTCAGTCATTCAAATTAGCAGGTTTCATTCTGGCAGATTAGCACATGAGGATAGTACAGTTTGATTATTTTCAGTCCTCCCTCATACCTTCATAACCTGACCTTTCTTCTAGCTTTACATTATCTTAGGAGGTGTCAATGCATACATTTTTTGCATATTCATCTGACGCTCCCACCCCCTTCCCATCACTAGTACTTCCTTCCTCTTTTCTGCTAAGTGTCTCCTTTTACTTCCTTGTCGCCTTTTTTTTTTTGAAGTTCCGCACAATACAGAGAACATCAATATTTGTCTTTCTGAATCTGGCTTATTTTGCCGAACATGACAATTTTCAGATCTACCCATCTTCCTGAACATGACAGAATTTCTTTCTTTCTTTGTTATGAGGCATGCATATTTTATTTACCCATCCATCTGTTTATGGCCACTAGGCTGCCTCCAATCTTGGCTATTGTGAATTGTGCTGCAATTGTAAGGCTATGTAAGCATTTCTAGAATATGCTGACTTTAATGCTTTTGGTTATGCACAAGAAATATCACAGCTGAAACAATTGGTAGCTCTGTTTTTAGTCTACAAACTGATTTTCAATATGGTTTTATTAGCATGTTTATACCAGCAGGATAGAGGGTTCTTTCCCTCCCATATCCTCACAATACTTTTTCTTTTTTGTATTATTGATGATAGCCATTTTGACAGGTGAGATAAAATATCAATGAAGTTTTAATAGGTAGAGATGTTGAAGATTTTTTTATGTGTTCATTGAATTATTGTATTTCTTTTGATAATTGTCTCTTGAATTTATTTGCCAATTTATTGATTATGCTATTTTATTTTGGGCTTCAAGTTTCTGGAGTTTTCTTATATAATCTACATATATACTCCATCTGTCAGAAGAGGATTGAGCAAAGATTTTCTCCCGTCTTTAAATTATATCTTTATTACTTAATAATAGTCAGCTTTTTAATTTGCCTATTTTTTATCAGATCATTTTGGACTTCTATTATCCAGGACATAATGATCACATCTCTGTAGGGTTCAGTGCATTTACATAACACATTCCAATTTCCTTTTCCCCCTGTGCCTCCAGCTTCTTTTGTTTTTCCAGCATCTCATTAATTCATCTGCCTAATAAGATGCTATGAAGTGTGTGTGTGTGTGTGTGTGTGTGAGAGAGAGAGAGAGAGAGAGAGAGAGAGAGAGAGAGAGAGAGAGAGAGAAAGAGAGAGACAGAGAGACAGAAAGACAGTGAGTGTTTTGGTAACAGGAATTGAGCTTATGCCCTTACTGTGCTATGTCTCCAGCCCCATATTTTAGAAAGTAAATTATCAGATATACAGTTTGAAAACCACACAAATTGGCCAAAGAACAATATGTAAAACAAATGTACCAAGTCTCCTATATACAACATGTGCACTGGATTACAATGCCTTTATTGTTTTCCTGATATCTGTTTTTTATCTAATTATGTATATGTATGTACATACATGATTTAGTTTTCATATACTATAAATCATGCCACATTTAAGCTAGTGTGTCTGAGTTACTTCACATAAAGTGATAGTCCCAAGGTGCATCCGTTTTCCTTCAAATTACTCAAGTACAACATTTGTGTGTTTATGTATTGGTTTATTTTATCATTATTATTTTTTAATGTATTTGGTAGAGGTTCTACACAGTCTCCAAGGTCTCACTATGTAGATCAGAGTCTTGGTGATTCTCCTGTTTTCAGCCTCTCAAGCACTAGGATTACAGGCCGGCACAGCGCTGGGGACGGAAACAACTATAAACAAAGTTCCTTAGCAATAGCCTGGTAACTCGGTGGATTCCTCCATGTATGTGAGTATCCCTTTCTGTAGGCCTGAGTTTCCGGGTAACTTGCCCTCACATACAATTCATTTATTTTAATTTTAATAATTATTTATTCATTTATGTGTCTGGTACAGGGTCTCTCTGCACAGCTCGGACTCAGTGATCCTCCTGTTTTCAGCTCCCCAGCTCTGGCAGTTCAGGCGTGGGCCCCCACACTGGTCTCAGTCCCGGTTCAGTGCTCCCCGGCGTGGGGACTGCGGCACGCCGGACTGGGTTACAACACATTTTTGAATACAGAAATTCTTGCTAGAAAGAGAATCAAAATAAGTGAATCACACTCAACAGTATACTTACAGTCTCTCAGAAATACCTTTTATTGCCTCTGATGAAATTTCTGAGGTCAAAATATTTTGATAAATGGAACAATGAGGCTAGACTTGAAATACTACTACAGAACAGTAGAACATAAATAATGTGTTACTCCATGTATATAAGAAAATAAATGGATCTATCAATCAAAAGTATTACAACATATTTTTCAGTTAAATGATAGAGCAAATTAGCAGAGCTCCTTCACTGAAATTGTAAAATAAAAGTAAGTTTAAAAAAATGTTGAGATTAAGCTACTTGTATCTAATTTGCATGCATTCATGATTCCCATTTGCTTTATGGAAAAATGTCTCGTAAAACATAATTTATTTTTTTAAACTGTAAAAGTATGTCAAAATGTAAAAATTTTGTATGAAGTAAAGACAAGCTTCACAATTTCATACATTTACTGTTAACTTAGTTCTGGGGCCAACCAAAAAAGATCGCTGGCTTTCTAACAATGACAAGATCATGGGACCACGATCTCACTGCTTCTGTGCAGGTAAAAGCATGGCAAGCACTTTTGCTCCACTGAGCTAGATATTAATGTGTTGGATTATTCCAAATCTTAATCAAACACAATTACTAAATAAAATTAGCCGTAGATCTGGGAACTAACTTGTACTTTATACAAAATATAGAAGCCTGTCCTTCAAACAGAATTTTAAGGCCATACTTCTTAGGCTTAAAATATATAATTACTAAACATTTATCTGCTCCAAATTTTTAATTATAAATTGATATGTTGCTTGCAATAAAATTATACATGCAAAATAAAAATAAACACTGGTAAACAGTCACAAAATAGGATAGCTCATTGTAAAACTGAGTTAGAATGGTTTGTTTTGGGCACGCTGCATGAACAGCAATGCCAAAATATTCTTCCTTTGTATTAATCTTAAGGCAATTATTATGGTTTGTGTCTAATTGTCCCCCAAAAGCTTCATGCAGTCATTGGGTGCCTTCTAAGAGTCTGTGGTTAATTCATGGTCCCATGCTGGGATCATGGGGGTGAAAGCCACACCCATAGGTACCCTGAATGCAACATAAGAAAAGGAGAGGGGCTCACTGTTTCTGCTGCCGCCGCTGTCGTGACCTCTTTCCTTTTCACTCATGCTGTGTATTTGTCACCTTGAGCGGCTGTCCTCTTCCATATGCCACTCTGTCTTGGAGCCACCAAACTATGGATGGGAACTTCTGCGAACTGCGTGCTAAATAGACCTCTCCTTCCTTAATTTTGGGTGTCTGATGTTTTGTCCCACCAAAAAGAGAAAAATAACAGAGATAATGTTATTGCTATCAGTCTGGGCCAGGGCAGGCCTGATAGTTCCGCAGACTAAGACCCTGCTTAGGCGGAGTGGGGCAGCCAACTGGGGTTCGATATTGTTATTAAACACAAGATGCCAAACAATGGATTACTGAATTTAGCCACTATTCTTCTCAGTGAAATTCTTGAATACAATGTGCTTAAAATAATAAATACATAAAAACTGATTTTTTAAAGTTTTTCTTCACATTACAGGTTTTTTAATATGTGGGTTTAATAGGACTCTATTTTAATATGTCCATGTGTCTATGCTCATGCAAAATTGACTATCATTTGCCAGGTATTCAACTTTCCATTAGCAAACAAAATTTTCATTCCTTTGTCAATAAATTTCATAGTTTATTTATTGAAGGTCCGTAAGACACCTGACTTTACCCTTTCACTGATTTGAAATGGAAAATATTCTACACCAAATCGTTCACATTCTTGCTGGCAATGTGAGCTCCGTGAGCATGCCCTCGTCTATTTAGCTTTGGGTTACGGGACATCTAAGTTTGCTCCATCTGTCTCCCTTGCCTTGCTAAAGGTGTGGGTAAGATACAATGTGGTAGCCCATGACTATGACAGAAACCATTTACAGACTCTGAGCATGCTGTTGTGTGATGCCCGGTCTTGTTTTTAAATGGATTCATAAAATATTTCATCTGGAGTCTTCAATCCAGTTATTATTCTGCTGATCGTCTATAGGATTATCAACTTTTCATAGGATATATCCACATACACTTCAGAGTTTCACTGTTTAATCCTCCATGACCACAAGCATCCCTGACCCATCCCTGACCACATCTAGTTATATGTGGAAAATCACAGCATAAGACACCAGTGTTCTAGCCACAGGGTTTGTAAGCAGTATGAATAATTAAACCTGATTGAATTAGTTACCCATCTCTCCTGCAACCAGGTATTAAGCAACTGGCTCCATTTCTTCACTTTCTCTTATATATTTTCAAGTTCTTAATCACATATGTTACATTTCAATTTTTCTAGATTTTAAATTAATAATCTCTTTAAATTTTACTTCTTAATTCTTTTTAATTTTTTTTTTCTATTTGGTAAAGGATCTACAGTGTCTAGAGGGTAGATCAGTCTCATAGAGAGCCTCCTGTTTGCAGCTTCCCAAGTGCTGCGATTACTTGTGCCCCACCATGCCCGGTCTCGATCACAGTCTCAGTGGGCAAGGTCAGCATGGTAGGCCTGAGGATCAAACTCCAGGCCCCTGGGTCTGCCTAAGTATGCACTTTAATCTGTTGAGCTGTTTGGTTGGCCTTGCTTTTTAATTCTTGATATAACTACTAAGACATTGGAAATGTTTGCATGTGCTATAAAATTTCTTTTTCTAATAATGTTTTTGGATCATTGACATGTAGTTTATAAAAAAATTCAACAAATATTTTATTCAATGTTTTTTCTCTTTTTAGTAGAACTGGGGATTGAATTGAGGCCCTTGTACTCGCCAGGCAAGCATTTATTGAAATGAGCTATCTCCCCGGCCCCAAAAGTTTCTTCTTTAAAACCAATTGTTTTATTTTTTTTCCCTTATGTGAAAAGCAGTTACTTTTTGTAGCACTTTTTTCTTACTAAAACTATGTGCAAAATTCTTTATATGCATAAAGAAATGCAATTTCTTCATGTAACTTATTCATTTTATTAACTCATCTCCTTACTGAATTTTCTTGTTACTCAGGAGTTTTTTATAGCTTATATTTCTTATTTTCACTGAGTATTTTTTTATTCAATGAGTACATGAATTTCTTTTATACATGAAGAATATGAATTTTTTATACATGAATTTCTTTAACAGTGATATCATAAAAATCTTTATTTTTCTTAAGAACTTACTTAAGAGATTATTCTCCAGAACGTATTTATGTGAAAATGATCTTAATTTTGGTCTTATTTTAGATATCTTTTCTTTCATATTAAATCTAAAAGTAGTTGATTTGTTTATTCTACCTTTTTGGTAATAAAGCCCTATTCTTTCTGAATTAGCAATGACATTTTCTTCATTTCTACAAAAAAATGTTCATAGGTCAATGACAGCTACTCAGCAGCATAAATGTATAATGAGAGTAACCATTATTATTGTCAGTGGTTAACAAATTACCATTTGTTGAGCCTGGAAGGGACAGTGCTTCCTTTGGTCCTCACAGGACATTTTCAAGAATTAGGTAATATTTGTTGTAGCTGCTGTTGCTGCTCATTTCTTTCATGAGCAAGTGACATCTTTTAAGAAGACAACTGTCTCACCCATCTTCATAAAACCAGTGATTAGTGGAAGAGAGAATTAACAGTGTAACCTTTCAAAACAGGTTAACATAATAGAGTGTGTCTGTGTTCTGGAGATATAATGCAGTGTACATTAGAAATAAAAAGCTTCCATAACTCATGCTAATTTTCTCACAATTTTTTAGACTTCCTTCATTCATAGAAGAGAAAATCAGAATCTTTTCATGATTTAGAATTTGCTTTGGGCCATTCAGATAGTTCAGTAGATTAAAGTGCCAGCTTAGGTAGGCACAGGGACCAGGGCTCGATCTCTAGTGTGCCTGGTCAGCCCCACCACCCGGATGCCCTGAAAGAGTGATCGAGACTGGGCGAGTTGGCACACACCTGTGCACACACCTATGATCCTAGTGCTTGGGGAGCTGAAAACAGGAGGATCACTACAAGTCTGATCTGTGCAGTGAGACCCTTCTAGATCCTAATACTTTCTCTCCATCAGGAAACACTGACCAACCTTCCTAACTAGACACCACACAGTTATTTCTCCCCTTTGATCCATGGAATTGTTATTCTTACAATTCTGTTTCATATTCTCAACCTGAACCAAATCTGTACTCTCCAGAAAAATGTCATAGTATTTGCTACCTCATAACTAATGTTTCATTTTTTCTGAAAAAGTAGCTTCAAGCAGAGATGGTAACTATGTCCTTGTACTCCAAGCGCATGGCACAGGACTGGATATACACAGTGGTCACTCAGTAAAATTTTGTTCAACTAAATTTCACTGAGAAATTTTTACAGTCAAGGTGACCCAGTTAATCTTTACACAAGCTTGTACTACCAACATGTAAAACCATTATTCTGTTGTTCCCACCTTAAATGGGCATATGCTCCTAAAGTGAAATGTGATCATCAGCTAACAGAACATGTGCATGTCATGGCTACAAGCCATGCGAATGCCAAAGGTCTCTGTGACCACAATTTCATGTATCAATGGACTGAGGTAGGTCTAGTTTGGACCATTAGATGTGAATAAGGACTGACCTCCTCGAGTCCAGCGGTTACTGATAAAGAAGTTGCCCAAGAAAGGGCCTGGGCAGGTTTTCTTCTGTGAGTTTAACCTCAGAATGATGCCCTTTTCTCTCGTTTGCTGTAGCTGCAATGAGTAGGTGAAATGTGAAAAAATATCCATATTGATGTAAAGAATAACAAACTGTCATGAACCTGGGCATTTTTACTGATAACAGGAATGTATAAACAGTTCTGACAGTTCATTGTAGAGGCTGATGCATAAGTTAAAAAATATTTTAACGTGACTCTCATTTTCCAAGTACACAGAGGCTTTTGAGTAATTTATATAGGACTGAGAAAGATACCAAATTTCTTTTGATTAGTGTATATGTGCAATATGTCACAGTTTTATTCATTTATAGGACTTGGTACCTGGAATGTAGAATGTTTTAATCAATTTTATTTATTTGATCCTGTGCCCTTGAATGCTCTGGGCTGCAAATAGGCTGGCCCTGGCATGCAAACAGAAATACATCTTTAATAACTACCCAAATAAGAAATAATTTATTAGATTTTTTAATATAAATCACTGTGGGAGTCATCATTCAGAATCCAGATCTGAATCATCAATCTCTAGATGCTACAGCACTAAATTCATGAGCTTTACAGATGATGACTTTACGTTTCCTGGAGACAAAAACATGCCTGTGCTTCCCGGGAAGGTGAGATAAACAGCTACCAGTCCACCATTTCTTCTACAGAGCATTTCTGCCTTCTCTCCTGGTTCTTTGCTTACTCAGAAGTGTATTATTTGATTCATACTATACATTGTCAAATTCTCTTAAAACTCTCTTTATATTAAAATGGCAGAAAAAGGAATCAAATAAATTTATCAAATAGTTACATCAAGAGCAAGAAATCATGCTGCACACAAAATACAAGAAAACACGTTTATTCCTGTTTGTGGAGCTTAACCTTCTGTAAAAGTAATTAGATCTATAATTAAAAAGCTATTTGGAATTATTAAAATCCTGTTATCTTGTGGCATTTAAAGATAAATGCAAATGTCAGAAAGGACAAATTCATTAAAATTTCTATGTAAGGGAAAAAAATTGTGGATGGAAGGTGATACTTCTAAAAATGTTATAGTTTCTGAGAAGGTTTGATCTGCAAAGATGACAGTGAAAGCAAATTTATTTTTGCAGGCTTTGATATAGCAATCAGCTACTCTTCACAAACACTTATTTTTAAGTTATTTTAAATCAAGTACTAATAAGCTCATAGTGATGTTTCAGAAATGATGTCCTTTTGAGGGTCTTTATCAGTTGATTATGTTAAGAACTGTCAGGATATCTCATTCTGATTTAGACATGTACATAATATCAGTAGCCTACCTGTCAAGTGAAGGTATGTTTTTAATTTAATTTCCAAGCTGTGAATTCAAAGGCTGCTACTTTGAGTAAAATGGTCAGTTGATAAAATTTCCCACTGCCCAAATTGTCTGATAAAATTATCAGAAATTGAAGCACTGTGGGGAATTGTGTGTTACTTGCAGCAGAATTTAAAGAAGTCTGTTTAGGTTCCCTAAGGTTTTTGTTATATTCTTTTAAAATAATTGCAATTATTCTTCAGTAAAAGAATTGTTTTATACTAGTAGATGTGATTGACTATTACCATATCTCATTTAATTGGCTTTATAGTCATACTGTTTTATCTTTATAAATACAATACTCAGAAAAAACAAACTTTAAGAAGTCATATTGTAAAACAGGCAGTAACATTAAACTTTGCCAAATATATGATCTTAAATAACTAAGCAAATGAAGTTGTCCCTTAGTATTATCTAAAATTTAAAGATAACATAAAAAGGCTAAAAACAATCATACTAGGGAAAGAAAAATTATCATGTCTCTTTAGTCATGATTCAAGAATAAAATCAAAAACAAATCAGACGTTGACCGTCCAGAGAAATCAGTCTTAAATTTTAGAATAATAGCATTTCCTCTGTCTAACATATGATGTCACAGCATCAGTTTCCCATCTTTATCAATTTAAAAGCCATCACAGCCTACCTACATGAGCCACATAGCACAAGTAACTGAGTTCTCAGGATCATATTCGAAAACAAAACAACTCACCAGATTTTAACAGAAACTAATTATCTTTTGAAAAGTTAACAATGTCTTTAGACCACTCATTTTCAGTAGTGTGACTGGAGACTCCACCCTGGTGTGTTGAAAATCAGTGTAACTGGAGGCATCTTCACACACAGGGCATCTTTGCACACTTATGACAGTGAGTTACATCACTAACTCACCATCAGTTCCCTTCCTGGAATATGTATAGGACCTGGGATAGATGACAGAAAGGTAACAAGAGGTTTGTACTCAGACTAGAATTTCAGAAATAAGACCAAAAGGTAATTGCAAAAGCATTAATAGAATAAACAGAATCATTCAGATGTAAAAGTATGAGAGACAGGGAAATGACAATGGAGGTGTCTGAATTCCCTTGTGGAGGAAACTTTTAGACATAGAATATCCATCCCGAAAAATTTGTCTTAGGAGAACTATTTCGATGATAAAATATTCACATAAGAGTGCATGGTCACATTGCACAAATACTCCGGGGGGCATCCTGAACTTTTAATAACTGGGGGGGTACTGTGAGTAGCAAATGTACAGATATCTATTTGTAGCTCAGATTTGTGAAAAATTCAGTTTCTGCTAATAAAATATGTAAATGTAGTGAGTCTAGGCATACCTTTAGTCCACATGTAAATTTAATTTATCATGGAATAATGTAAAATGGTGACAAACAGCAAATTCAAAAATGTGCTCAGACTTTGAATAGCAGATGATATTTATGCAATATCTAAGAATTCATCCAGGTGAAAAAATCTAATAAATACAAAGAATGTGGAAAAGTGTACACGGACCATGGCTTAGGGTCAGGGATGTCATGATGGCAAAAGACCTCTGAAGGAATCCCGCAGGCCATGTACAAAGAGTTCCCTACTTACTAGATATCCCATGCTGCAGAGGAACCTCTCAGATGTGAGTACTGTGGTTATGAGGAAAACAAAATTAAGAAGGTAAAAAAAAAGTTCTGTTGTTCACTCAATAATTGCATTTTGTCAACGAATTCATTTCCTTGTAAAAGTACAAGTAAATTCAGCTGTTTTGAAACCTTTATGTACACCTTTTTTTTTTAATTCCTGTGTGAGTCACTCCCTTGAACTCAGGGTATCGTTCTGCTTCATCTCAAGTGCTGGGATTACAGGAATTTATCTCCTTTCGGCTATCCTATTATCCGTAATGTTTCTTGTGATTTAAAACTGAATGGGAAGGAAGACTGTTCTTTATAGTATAATGTAACAGGATGATTTAAAAAAATACAAAAAAAGAGAAACACCCTATCAATAAATCATCATGGATTGTCTTTATCAAGCGATCTAGCTTTCTTGATAAGGTAGCACTTTCTTCATCTTTTACACTAAAAAATGAAATCTAATGTCTTATCAGTTATATTCTGCATTTTTAAGGCTTATTCTCTTTTTCTGTTTTTAAATGTATTTGGTGCACGGCCTCACTCTGCAGCTCAGACTCACAGTGATCCTCCTGCTTTTAGCCTCTCTGGCTCTGGGATTACAGGCGCACGCCACCGTGCTCGGACTCGGTCCACACCCAGCAATTCAGGGGCTGGCAGCGCTTCTGGTGCTGGTGACAGAAACCAGGACCCTGTGTTTGCCTAAGCAGGCTTTTCGCCCATTGAGCTGTCTTGCCAGTCCTAGAGCTCATATTTCTTTCTTTATACGGTGGATATGTAAATATAGCCTGATTAATATTAACAATATTTTTGAAGATCCCATCTTCTAATTCTTTTTCCTGTCTCTTTCTTGATTTAATGTGTCTATAATTCTGTTAATTTAATCTTGGCTATAACTGCTTATATACTTATGATTCAAAGCCTGTAATTATTTCTGGGTTACACTGCAAATGATATTTTACCTTATAACTTAAGCTTTTAATCAAATACACCACTGATCATTTTATTTTTTTATGTATTTAGTACAGGGTCTACAGGATTTCACTACACAGATCAGACTCTTAGTGATCTTCCTGATTTCAGCCTTCCCAACACTGTGTTTATAGGCCTGTGCCACCATGCTCAAACTTGATCTCCTGCTCACAGCATCCTGGGGTGCAGGATGGGGGACCAGGGATCAAATGCTGGTTTGCCACCTTGCCAGCCTTATCAGTTTTTTAACTTTAACAAATGGAAATCTAATCTGAGTCATTAAAACTTTCCTTTATCTGGATTTACATATAAATGGAACAAAAATATAGTTCTTTGTAGCTTATTTTATTAGTTTTTTCATTCAGTATTTTTACTTGGTTTTGTTTTTAAAAGTTTCCAGATAATTTTGCCTGTATCACCAGTTGCTTTATAATAGTAATGCACCAGAACAGTTTTTCCATTGATTGATAAGTTGATGGGCATTTGGATTTATTCCAGATGAGTAAGTTGCAAATAAAGCAGGTATAAACAATTGGTATGATTTTTGATGCACATGTGTTTTTATTTCTATCTAGGGATTGGAACTCTATTTTATGTGGAAAATGGATGAGTGCCTTTATTTAAAAAAAATAATTTATTTTGCCTCGGTACATCACAATGATTTTTTGTTTGTTTTGGTATTTATTTTTGGATGTATTTGGAACTGAACTTTGGACCTTGTGCTTTCCAGGCACTGCTGAATGATATCCACAGTCTCAATGTATATATATATATATATATATATATATATATATATATATATATATATATTACCCTGAAGCATATGCTGTTCAGTTTTCCCTATCTGACTCAATTGCCTTTAGTTGCTATTGTACACTTATATTTGTATTTCTTCTTTTGATTTCTTATACTAGGGAGACTATATGATATTTGCACATGTGTGTCTGGTTTATTTCACTTATGAGTATATGTTCAAGTGGCATCCACTTCAATATAAATGCTTCAAGCTTATCATTCTTAATAGCTGAGTAATACTCCATTATATAGAAATATCACATCTTTTTCAACCATTCCTCATGTGATGGACACCTTGGTTATTGCCAAGATTTTGCTATCACAAATTGTGCTGCTATAAACATAGGTACACATATATCACTATGATATAATGTTTTCAGTTCCTCTGGGAAAATTCCCAGTAGGGGGATAGCTGGATTGAATGGGATTTTCAGTCCTATTCTTTTGAGAAGTCTCCACATTGACCTCTACAATGGTTGTACCAGCTTACATTTCCATCAGCATTGGAGAAGTATTCCCTTTTCCCCACAACCTCGCCAACATTTGTTGTTGGTAGCTTTCCTTATGATAGCCATTCTTTCTGGAATGAGATGGTATCTCAGTGTTGTTTTTATTTGCATTTCATGGATGGCTAGCAATGTGGAGCATTTTTTCATATATTTATTTGCTTCTTTAACTTCGTCCTCTGAGAAGCATGTATTCATCTCAGATGGCCATTTCTGAATTGGGTCTTTAAATTTGAGGGCCCTGTTATAACTTAGTTCTTTATATATTCTAGACAGCAGACCTTTGTCTGAGTGCTTATTAGTTGGGATTTTTTCAAAATTTGTGGGTTGTCTGTTTACTTTGTTGATAATTTCTTTTGACATGCAGAAACTCCTCAAGAAGAGTTGATCCCAATTGTTGATTCTCTCAAGTGTTTCCCATGTAAATATATGTTTGTCTGTTAATGAACTCTTTACCTACCCCTATGTCTTGAAGAGTTCCTCCTACTTTCTCTTCTAGGAGATTGAGTGTTTCTGTTTCAATGTTTAGATCTTTAATCCATTTTGACTTTAGCTTAGTGCATGGTGATAGAGCTGGGTCATTTTTATTTATTTATTGTGTGTGTGTGTGTGTGTGTGTGTGTGTGTTACAAGGGATCAAACTCAGGACGTTGTAAGTACAATGGCAAGCACTTATTCCACTGAGTTATCTCCCAGCCCCTCCAGTATATAATGTTACATTGAGGCCCTCTAGGAGTTAGTGACGGTATCTCACTCATGAATTTGCATATCACCTCTAATGACTGATGTTGAGCATCTACTAAGTGTTGGATCCTGAAAGTCTCTTGGAGGGCCATGTTTTAAATGCTTGATCAACATCATGGCACCTCTGAGTAGTGGTGGAATCATACACAAGATAACTAAGATAATTACGCTAATAATTTCTATTAGTTCATTGAAAAAAAAACACAGTATGGTTACAATGACTGTTGCATGTCTGATCTTGCAACCTGAGCAACTAATTTGAAGATCATAATAGGTGACATAATAACCATTGTTGATTTCTTATTATCATATTTTGAACTTCTGCATCACTACTTTGTTTTTTCTCTTTGAAATAATAAATAATAAATAAATCTGTGGCCAAGTGGGAGGTCTTTAGAGAATTGAAGATGTGATTTGAGGGGAGAGAAGGTGTGCTGGTCCCTCCTTCCTTTATGACCTTCCTGGCCATGAAGTAAGCAGTTTGGCTTTGACATAATTTCTGAACCTGGCTGCAGTGCCTGAGGGTAGGCCTAAAGGAAGAGGGCCAGTCAGTCATGAAGAGGGACTTCTAAAACTATGAACCAAAATCAACCTTTTCTCTACAGCAGATGATTCCATTGATATTTGTAATTGTAATGGAAAACTGATTTTTTAGTGTGTTTTTGAAATCAGGTTCATTGTTTCAAATTACATATTTAGTTGTAAACTCCTATTCAAGAAATGTAATATATATATATATATATATATGCCAGACATTTATTGATATGGCAAACTTCTGAATTTATATATAATTTACATATATATAATTTATATATAATATATATAAATTACATATATATATAAATATATATTTGACCTTTCAACTTTTTGATGTGCAATAAGAAGACTAATACTTGCAAAAACAGTACAGAAAGTTTCCACATCTCTTACTCAATCTCCTAATGATAGTCCCTTTATCATGGTTTGCTGTTCCCCTAAACCCTCATGCAGTCATGGGGCAGACTCCTGAGTTTGTGATTTACTCATGATCCACTGGGGTATGGGTGTGAGTGCTGCGCCCAGCCTGGGCGGACAGCCTGAATGCTACTTCAGGGAGGCAGACCTGCTCTCTGCAGCCACCGTTGCTGCTCCTCCTCCCTGTTCTCTCTTGCTGTTTGCTGCATCCATGAAAACTTGCTCTCTGCCATGTGCTGCTCTGCCTTGCAGTCAGCTGCATATGGAATGAAACCTCCAGTAATGTGAGCTAATTAAACTTTTCCTTCTCTAATTTTGAGTGTCAAGTATTTGTCTCAACAAGGAGAAAATAGTAACTGAGATACTTTTCAGATATAATGAGAATATTATATAATATTAATAATATATAATAAGAATAATTATAAAACTCAAGAAATTAACCTAAATAGAAAAAGACAAACTGACTTTCATTTCACCTTTGTCACTGTTTCAATTGATGCATTTTGTTCCAGGTCACTGTTGTAGAATCTTTTTCCTAATAGTTTGTATGACATGCCAGTTTCCTCTTCTTTACTTTTAACCTGTGTTTCTATTTTCATGTAGTTTCCTTTTTAACATATAAAATGGATTACAGGTTAGTTTTGCTTAACTAATTAGTTAATTAATTTTTTTAGGAAACAGTGATATCATGCATTTTGGTTTTGGAATGGATCTATAAAGACACTGAGAATTAATAGAACTATAAACCAGTTGATAAAGTTGTTTGCCATCTCAAAGTTAAATCTGAAAGATTTTATGCCTTTTTCTGTTCCTAGATTTTTAAAAAATGTCTAGTATGTTGCAAAAAAAGTTCTGCATTATTTATGAAATTCAAGCAATTCTCAGCAGAAACAGAAAGAAATTTTAACTGACTAAACTAATTATCACTGCTGGCTTTCTGGTGCCCCTTTAAATTTAACTTTGGGCAATATCAATAATTAATACATTTAGTGACTGACTAGCCACTGGCCACATTTTCAGAATGTAGCAGAATGGCAGTCTATATGCACATGAGTGAAATTAAAGCACTTCAGGACTATCTGTGCATGCGCACCGTGCCAGCAGGGATCCCAACGCCACAGGGATGTGTATGCTTGGCCTTTTGAGGTGAGACCCTTTCAGCTGTCCACTCCGAACCTACAAGAAGATGTTCCTCATTTCTACTTCCAGAATTGACCCCATAAAAATTTAGTAAGAAAAACTACCAAAAACATGCAGTATCACACAGGGACATTCTGTGCAGTTTAGGATCATAAAATCCTACAGACATGCAACCACCTTGCTTACTTTCTGAAATTTATAATAATGCAATTCAAATTCTGCTGGTTATAATTTTTTTGACAGTACTTAATTGAAACTTTCTGAGGCAGATTTACGATGTCACGTCTCTGTAGACCTCAGCCCCAGCACTGTCAGGTATTTCCATAGTTCCCTTGTTCCTGAGTTCTACTTCTATGTTGAATGGGTAAAACTTGTGGGGCAACTTTGCAAGATTTAGAAAAGCCCAAAGTCAGAGTAAAAGGAAGGTAGCCAACACTTGGTAGAACACACTTATAAACTTACTCAGGAACAATGAAGTAAAATACTTGTATTTAACATTGAAAATGTCCATGTGTTCCTGGACTGTATGACGTTTACTTTTCCCTAGCAATCACCTTTTAAAAGGAATTCACTAAATTGTGTCTCAGTATCCCCATCATTAGGTTTTTTACTTTGTACTGACTTTTAGTAGTAGTCAAACTTACCCAGACAAGTGCGTCATCCATGATATGGTCACATCTGATTTTGAGTCTCAAATATGGATTCAGTTGCTGTCCTTGAACTGGACTGCAGTGAGCATTGCTTCTTCGTTCACTGTACACGCCAATTCTATTGGCATAATATAATCCCTATTTTTTTTGTGACAGCATTCAATATGAAGGGACATGTCATAAAAGAAAATTTGTTTTCTGTTTCTACTTTGAGAAAAGGGTAGTCTTTATCCACTTCTAGAACATCATTCATTCATGATGGTTCATTCATGGACTCCTCAAAAGAGCTATGTGGTTTTCGACAGTCCAGAGTTTAACACCAAGTTCAGTTTCCAGTGGATCCACTCGAGGACCTTTCTTCTTTCTTCTTTCTTCTCCGAAAAGCTCTTGAAGTGTCAATTCGCTGGACTCTGGGCTGGGCTCTTCATTGTCTTCCTCATCATGATTGGTGTCTACTTCCCCTCCCACTACATTTGCATAGTAAACCATTTTTAAGCACTTCGAGGCAGCAGCAATGGCATCATCATGCACTGGATTTTGACTGTTAAATGCATCGCTTATGACTTTGTAAGTAATAAGGTACTGAAATGTTTCCATCATTCTGCCAATCTGGTCTGCACTGTATTTGGACCATAGTCTAATCAGCTTTCCTTGGGCTGCAAGGGGTAACTTGCCCATTGCTTTGCAAAACAATGGCAATGCCATTTGCAGATATTCAGGACTGTGGAGATTCCTGTTCTCCATTACAATAATGAACAAATTCAGGTAATTAGGATCATGGGAATGCATGTTATGATAGGTCCAGTCACATTCTACATTAGGTGACAAATACACAAGTGAATTAAGAAAGGCAGTTTCTACTTTTTTTCATTAGAGAGTAATCTGGTATAGACCCTTCTAATAGCATTAATATCTACAGACACATCATCAGGACCTAATTTTAGTAAATTGTTGTCTCCCTGTGAGCTACCACCTATTCTGAAAGAAGATGCTTCTGAATCATCTTCCATAGCAGCAGCAGTAGAACATGCAGTTTTTCCTTTCCATCTTCATCCTTGTCTTCATCCTTTCTTTGAAGAGACTTGAGTTCTTCCTTGGTGTGTTGTTTGGCCTTCCAAAAGCTCTGTACCAATGCCCCAGCACTAGAAAAAACTAATCCAATAACATGGATTGAAGGGGAATAATAATCCTCTCTCTCTCTCTACATATTTCAAGAATTTCATACACCAGTTCTTCAGTAAGGTAAGTCATATCTTTAAAATCAATTCCAGCCCCTTTTCCATCCTTCTTGTCATTTTTATCTCAGAGTTGTTAGGGGCACCTTTCGAGTTCTCAAGGTAGGCTGAGCTTGCTCCTTTCTTGGAGGGATGAGGACCACAGAGTTTTGCATGAATCTTATAAAGCTCGAGGGCTTTAATAGCTGCTGCATTATTATTCATACGAAGAAAAGCTGGACAGGAAGCGCAAACTCATTCGTGCAGGCCTCATTTCCACAGCCCTCAGGTAACTGGTGGTAGTAGCGTTCTGCTAGTGCTTTGCAGCTGCTCGCTGCTCTGAAAGACCATGTCTTTTGCTTTCCTGGCCTTTCTTACTGGTCTTGTTACTTTGTCAGGAGGTTCTTAGCATATTATACAGTGTATAGTTAGCAGGAATATAAAATAATTCTTAATATACACTGTATATATTCAGGTAGATTCAATGTTGTCAGATTGGGGCTCTCCTGGTGATCTTTTACTAGCTGTGGCCATTCGGTGACATGAGGGTGATCACAGCTTTGAATCACTGATTAAAAACGGGTTGTCACATGAGTCTAGCTGCTAACTTTATCTGATCGTAGGCTTAATAACTCATATTTCGCCAAACTTCTGAGGAGCTGGTGAATTCCAAAATCAGCCTCTTACAGATTTTTAACCTTCCCGCCCGCGCGGTCCGGTGCACCCCGGAAGCTCCCAGCACTCCCAGGAGGGTTCAGGGGCAACCAGTGGGCCACCCCGCTGCAAACGCCCTGGTTTTACTGGGGGCTCCAAACAACAGCCAAGGCGGCTTTGATAAGTTTGAGCCAGGAAGCGGCACGGAAGCCTTCAGCCCCTGGATTCCAAATCCAGCAACTCCTTTTCACTCAGAGCCGCGTGGGTGAGCAGGGTGAGCTGTGCTTGCGGCCGGCTTTGCCCAGGCCAAGCTCACCCTCTGCGGCCTTCCGCCCACGCGGAGCGCACCCCTAGCTCGCCTCGGGCCCGCGGGCAAGCCCCCGTGTCTGGCTGCAGCGCTGAATGGGTCGCGGGGGACGGGGCCTTGGGCCTGACTCCACGTGGATCAGTTAATAAATTTTTGATATTAAGAATTTAACTCAGAATCTTCACATTGTGCTATACCACAGATACATATTTATAATTAAATTTTAAGATGCACTGCATTGTAAGACAGACTAAATTGCACAGGCTGGGCTGGAATGTGGAATTTTCCCAAGCCTGCCTCCCAGAATGATTACAGATATAAGCCACCAGCCTAGCAATTTATATTTGCTCTAGCAAATATATTTTAATATGATACAGTTTTAAAATAAGTTTATTGAGGATAATTGTACATAGTTGATGCTACAATTTTGTGAGTTAAGTCAGTTTATATTAGTAAAACCATCACTATCAAATTCATAAACATTTTTAAACTCCTGAAATTTCTTCCTGTCTCCTATGCACATTGTTTGTTATAAATACAAGATAAAGTCTGCCTTTTATCAAATTTTAAGTGTATCATACATTAGCAAGATATGCACTTTTAGTGTTTGTGTCTACTTGCCCCCCAAAGCCTCATGCAGTCATGGGACAGGGACTCCTAGAGTTCTTGCTTAGCTCATGATCCGCTGGGTTTATGGGTAATCCAAGGCTGGAATTATGGGTCTGAGTACTGCTGGGATTATGTGAGCTACAGGAGCCTGAGGTGGATAGCTTGAATGTAACATAAGAGAGACAGAGAAACAGACTTCCTCTCTGTGGCCATCTCTGCTGCTCCTCCCTGGGCTCTTCTTGCTCTCTGCCGCCACTGTGAGCGGAGGCTGTCCACCCTGGGCCGCTCTGCCTTGGAACCAGCCGAATACAGACCGAAACTGCCATTAACTATGAGCTGGATATTCCTTTCCTTCCTTCATTTTGGGGGTTGGGTATTTGTCCAAGCAGTGAGAGTAGAGTAACAGAGACAGCTCTCTGTGATGCACTTTATGATACACATAAATCAAATGACTAAAATTTCCAACTCTTCACATAATCTCTTTCATTTCTTTTCCTTTACACTCCCTGACAAATACTGCTCTAATCCATCTATAGATCCGATTATTTCACAGGAAAATCTATTTTACTTCACCTACCTGTTTCTCTTTACCAGTGCTATTCACACATTAATTTTAATTAATTAATTTTTGTACAAGAATTGGGAACTGACCTTGGAACCCTGAGCTTGCTGGACAGGCTCTTATGCTATTGAGCTATAGCCCAGGACCTGATTTCAAAATTCTATATGGCCTTTTATTAAACTGCTCAAATTGTTATTTTAATGATTTTGTAATGGAAGTGCTTTTTGTACTCTGCTTTTGTGCTGTAATTACTTAAAACATAAGAAAAGTGTAGTCTAATTGGGTCAAATAACTTCCTTGAATAATGTAGCTTCTGAGTAACGCTCTATAAGTAATGCTTCATAATTCAGAAACCATGGGTGTTACAGATTTTAAAAGACAAAAGGAAAATGAAAGAGGAGGAGGCTAGGCTAGGAAGCATGCTTTGAAAATATCTCTTTGTCTGGGATTTATTTTTATTGCTTTTGAAAGGCTTATGAGTCTTTTTCATAAGTAAAATGAATGATGCCATTGATAGTAAAACTATCTCTGACTTTGAATTGAGTCTGAATGTATATCAAAGACATTTTCTGTAATAATATTCCTGTGAACTATTATGTTGCTATATTCCAGATTGCTAGAAAAGCTAAAAATCGTAAACTATATCCAAACAAAGCAGATTTACTCAAATGACCATATAAAGATGAACACAATAAAGAACATCGAGTAAAAACATTTTATTATTTTGTTATTGACCCAACCAATATTAGAAATATTCAGCTTTCCTTAGGAAAAAAAAAATAATACAGAACTTTTTACTTGCTTTATTTCTTGATTTTGCATACATTTTGTAATTTTACTTTTAATTAGTCATATGAATAACTTTTTAAATTTCATTCAAGATGTTTAGTGATATGATTTAATATCACTTATAATTTTCAAGCAGATAATGTCAGGCTTGTAGGTCAGGGAGAAATTTTATCCCTTAAAAAACTTACACATAATATAGTAAATATGGGAACATGAGGAAATGAAGTACTGGACAATTTTCAGAGGAACATAAGAATAGTGAGTTGAGCACCACTCAGTAGTATAGCAATAAACAGAATCCAGAATCAAAATTGAAGACATTGGACAGATATTGTTACTCAGCAAGTCAACTTGGTACTACAGAAAATTCAAACCTAGCAGGCACAAGCCAAGTCCTTATCCTCCACCAGACACTGAACTCAGTGCAACATCTTCCAAATTTAGTAAGTAAAAAAATATTACTTCATGTGAGAAATGAACCAGCTGAGACTGCTAATTAAATTGACCCAAATATGCATATATTAGTGGCGTTCTTAGTGTTGGAGTGCTTAGTAATGACCAAGCACTAGAAGCAGACTACTGTAAGTCCCAGACTACAAAAACAAAGTACATGTCACTTAGTCCAATTTCAGTGCTTCATAGGTGACCAGCCAGGTGATAGGTGTTTAAGCGAAAACAGAGCATATTGATCCAAACCTGTAATTCAACCTGTCAGCAGGCTGAGGCAGGATTGCAGTGAGTTTAGAGCCATCTCGGGCTACTTACTGAGCCCAAGGACAGTTTGAACTATGTAGTGAGCTCATGTGTCAAAGAAAGAAAGGAAGGAAGGAGGGAAGGAAGGAAGGAAGGAAGGAAGGAAGGAAGGAAGGAAGGAGGGAGGGAGGGAGGGAGGGAGGGAAGGAAGGAAGGAAGGAAGGAAGGAAGGAAGGAAGGAAGGAAGGAAGGAAGGCAGGCAGGCAGGCAGGCAGGCCAGGAAGATGGTACAGAATAAGCTCTTCCCTGGAAAATACAAGGGCCTGTGTTCAATTCCTGGTTCCACCAAAAAAGAGAGGAAGAAGAATGAAAAGAAATAAAAAGTAAAGGAAAAAAAATAAATGAATTATACCAATTAGGCCAATTGTTTTAAGCAGCATTTGATATAAACAGTTAAGTAGCTTAAATGTATACTATTAATATTACTAAAATTATTGTCTATAGTACAAATGAGCTACATATACATACATTGTAAATATAAAATTATACATTTAAATATAAACATATAAGCAAATATAATTATACACATTTGAACATATATATTTATAGTATAAAATATAAGTATATTGTAAGATTACTATAAATATAAAATTATAGCTATAAATAGAATTTAAATGTAAAATATATATTATTATAAGTAAATTATATTTAAGTATACAAAGAAATATATAGGACCATTGCATGTTCAAATATATAATCCAGTTCTGTATTTTTTTACTTTAGGGAAGGGTCTACAAGGTGTTCAGGGTCTCACTACTAGATCAGACTCCCAGTGATCCGCCTGTTTATAGCCTCACAAGAGATGGGATTACAGCTGCACACAACCATGCCCAGTCTCAATTGCCCTCTCAGTGCACCCTGGGAGTGGGGCTGGCACTGCAGACTCGGGGATTGAACTCCCAGCCCCTGCACCTTACTGCAGGTGCTCAAATCCTCTGAGCTAGTTGGCTGGCCCTTAAAATCTAGTTCTTTATTCACATTTTGATCCCTATTAAAGAACTGTAAAAGTAGATAAATGAATGACTTTCAGTTTTGTTTTTTAAATTTTATTTTGATGAATAAAAACAGAAGCAAAAACAGAAAATAGTAACAGGGTAACACACAACAATACATATGTTATAGGATTTCAAAACTGGAATAGTTAATTAGCAATTGTCATATTTCATATTTTATTGACGAAATTGTTGCTCAGAATTTTTTGTTCTTGTTGTTGTTCAGATTAACAGATATAGTCATGAAAGATTCGGGAAACAATTGAATATTGGCACTTGCTTTCAATAATTTTTTTCCTTCTCTTTTTTTGTTTCAATTTATTTTAAAGAGAGTATAGGGCCGGGAGATAGCTCAGTAGAATAAGTACTTGCCCGGCAAGCACAGGGTCCTGAGTTAAATCCCTAGTACCACAAAAATAAATAAATAAATAAATAAATAAATAAATAATGAAGAGTATAATAATTGATAATTAGAAAAGGTACACATTTAGAAGACCAAGATGAGAGGTATTCAACAATGGGTTTGTATTGCACACTGCAAGTTGATATCCACGATGGCTGAGATGACTGTACTCATAATTTCCATCAATGTTTTCAAAATAACAGTTAATGTTTAGAATTTTCACTTCACTAACTCTGTATGCTGATCCATATGTGTTCAGAAACTACATCAAGGTCTTTAAAATTTTGGCAGATTATAATGATAAATGCTACTACTGGTCAGAATTGAGATCCTTGAAATGTCTGTTTTTGAGTAAATATTTGCTAATGTTTTAATTTATTTTAATGAGAAAAGATAAAATAGCAATGAAACAGTTTCAAAACAGGTTAGTCGGATAGTTACAATAATTATACATTGCAAGTACAGCTTCTCTAAGTGCAATGGAAAACCCATCTCTGACAAAACAAAATAAAAATGGGGAATATATATAGAGGACTGTTCTGTTGTGAGAGAAGTGTCTATACAAGATAGAATAGATATACAGCTACTTTCTCTTAGTTTATTGAGAAGAAAGGTTTAACTAATGTTCAGATGAGATATGTCTGCATCTTGTCCTCTGAGTAACTAATATGAAGACAACAATACTAATTTTTAAACATAAAATGATTAAGAAATATAATTTCTAAATAAAATCTAAACTATAATTTATAATTATAATTTGATAAACCAATTCTAATTTAGTCCCTCTATCAATTTTAAATCTGGATAAAAATGTGGCGCTAGCTCTGTTATTTGCAGTTTCACCCAGGTAAAACAAGCAAAATGGTGTGTGACCCTTCACAACCCTGTACATTGCATTGGGTTTATTGCAGTATCTCCCAGTCTATTTTAATACTAGATGAGATCAAAAGAAACAGACACCTGAGAGAGCTCCAGTTCTGCCTGGCTATCACGCTAAACACATATTTGCTGGCTCAACACATCCCTAGTGTGGTGGGTTTCTTAATCTATCACACTTTCGCAGTTCAGGTTTAGTGATGGTTTCTGAACAAACTTGATTTCACAGTGTCACAATTCCTTTAGAAGACAAACTGTGGTCATGCATCACACACTTTTTAAACCAAGTGACAAACCTGTAGAGCTCAGTAAAGAACGTGATTATTACCAAATGTAACCTGAATAAATTTATATAACCAACTGTTTGAATACATACTTATTATCCTATTTCTCTAAAAGAAAATAGAACATCTCCTTATCGAGAACTTAAAAGAACAAGTGTAATGTGGATGCATGTTCATTGAAATGATTTTCTATTGTGGTGTTAAGCATTGTTTTAAGTATACCAGCCTTTCATTAATAATTAGTCTGTAAGAGCTGTGAAAATTAACTGTTTTATAAATATACCCAATGAAACTTTTTGTCTAATCATATAAACTAGAAGAGAGTAAAGTATACCATTTGCTGGTAACGGGTGTTTCTAGAGGAGTTCTTAGCTCCCAATATGTAATGGCAAGGTGTACATCGCACTATTTTGCTTGGACAGCATGACCTGAGAGGCTGACTAGAATGCCTGTAGGAATTCACTATTCACAATATAATATCAAAACCCTTTAAGGCTTGTCTTGAAGCAACTTCTGTGCCTACTGTGAGCTTTGTAACATATGGAAACCCATGTCTTACTCAGGTAAAATTAAAAACAACCAAATGATCAGCAGAACACTAGATACATTTTGTCTAAAGCTTCAACCACAACAGATGCACCTTTCTAAACATTTTAATTTGCTACAAAATGGAATCTTAGAGTGAATAACTCAATTTAAGGGATATCACTAATTACAAAAGAAACATCCCATATGTCTATTATTAAAATATGATAGATATGATTCCTGGAAATAACTTCTTGTTTAGAGAAAGGTTATTTAATTTCCCAGCTGGAATATATTCATTTTTGAAGACATATTGTCTATTATGTTAATTCGCTATACTTTGGCTTTTACCTAAGCAACACATTATTATTTTGTTACTTTAATGCTCAAATACTCTGATTCTTTAAATCAGTGTAATAGGAACTGGAGTACACTGATAGAAATGGGAATTTTTCTTTCAGCTCACGGAGAGTATCTAAAATTCTTTTCTAAGTATTCATAGGCAACCCAGAACAGAGTTTTCACAGTTTGGTGCACACCCAGTAGCTTTTGGCCAGGACAAGGTGATGATTTTCTGTACCATGGTAGAACTCACTGAACAGGACATAAGCAGTAGGCAAAAGTCTTCCATAATGATCAGAGAAAAAATAGTCATGTCATCATTTGAAAGAAAATGAAACTAACAAATTTGGTTTTGCTTTTCAAATATGTTGACTATCAAGTAGCAATGGAAAAATGGGGTAAATTGAATGATAAACTCAAGTATGAAGAAAATTGTTTCTATCATTAAAAAATATTCCACCGTATCCACATGTAGTTTTATGACTTCCAGACCACTTTGGAAAAAATTCTTGCAGTAGTTAAAAAGTATTCAGTGTTTTTTCTCACAATGAATGCGGTAGTGAACCAGAAGTTAAACATGGGTAGTCTACACATATTGAATCTTGTCCCTACACATTTAGTAGAATTATCATATTTTGTAATCTGAGTATAGATATAATTTGTCCTAATGGTGATTTATTCTAGTATATGAAAATAAGAATATCAAAAGTTGTGTATATATATATATATATATATATATATATATATAGAGAGAGAGAGAGAGAGAGAGAGAGAGAGACACTTAGTCTGATAATCTTTCACTATAATTTTCACGTAGTTAAGGTCAGAGGTCTATAAGTGGTATTCATAAAGGAATCATTGTCTGAAAAATCAACTTCAAATTCAGCTATGTCTTAGTATCTTATGGGAGCATCCATGGGAGATACACATGGGTAAGAACAGTGTACTTACCAAAATGTAAAAATATTAACTTCCCTTATTTACAGTGGCCTATTATTACATAAATTCAATTCACATTCTCCCCTATACATTACATTTTTAGATAATTAATGATACCTACTACAATATTAGTGCCATGTAGATATTTTTTAAACTTCATTGTGATGGAATAACATAACAATAAGAGTGAAAATTCCCTACATGTTCTTATGGAAGCAATATTTTGCCCAAATATCTTCAGTCCATAGTTTATTGAATCAATAAATGTATAACCCTGGGACATGGAGGATTTGTTGTGAGTCTTTCGAGTACCCTTAACTTTAATTAGAAACTCACCGCACTGTTTCACATTATGAATATACCGTGAATACGCAGATTATATATGCAATGCCTTATTTAAGCAGCTCATTAAATTATTCAAAAGCTACTGATTTGGGGAAAACATTTCTCTCCTCTTTAAGAATTTAATTTGATTTGCTAATAAGTGAATGAGTAGACAAATTCTTACTCTATCATCTAGCAATGAAGTGGAAAGGGGAAAGGAAAGCAAGAAAAGTCTGAAATTCAAAAAAGGATAAAATGGAAATAAAACAAAACTTTGTCAATGTGGAAGGAAGCTGGGATGAAGGGAGGAGGGGGTATTGGGGAAAAAAGAGGAATCAAAATATAACATGTATGGGTATAAACTTTCTATGATGAATGTGTATGTGTGTGTGTGTGTATATATATATATATATATATATATATATATATATATATATATATATATATATATATGTTTATTAGAGTAATATATATATATATTTCTGGCACATGCTAAAACATAAATGAAACTTGAAGACATTTTACTAAGTGAAATAATCCACTCATAAAAAAAAAAACATGGCACATGATCCCACCTATACAGGCACCATAAAAATAATATTATTTGCCAGGAATACAGTTCAACGTGGCAGAGCACAGGCAAACACGAGGTCTTGAGTGTGAGTCCATTTACAAACAAACATCAGGAGAGCAAAATTGTACTTGTCCAGAACTAGGGAAAGAAGGAGTAGAGAGAGAATGCTCACTGGATAGTTTCATTTCATTCGGGGAAACTGAAAAAGCTCTGGTGACAGATGAAGAAAGGTACCCAACAATGTGACTCTATGTAGTGTAATGGAACTGCATATTTGAAGCAATTGAAATGATGGACTTAGTTATACTTTATCACAATAAAAGTAGAACATCCAAAGCAGCTTCATTTGAGATTAACATCTTATCATGTCATCTATTCATGTAGTCATGTGATCATTTCAAAGAAAATGTATTGTTGAGTTTTTGAGATAATTTAAAATTTTCATTTACAAAGTTAAATGAATTTGAAATTCAATGAAAATATTAACACAAGTTAATATAAATCACATATGTTTCTATTTGCAATGAATTTATCAAATCTTTGAGATACTGGTCTTTTACATTTCATAAAAAATCAATTTTACAACTCATAAAGTAATTTTACTTAAGAAAATGGGGACCTTGGTAATTAATGCTCTCTCTATGATGTAGATTTATTAAAATAAATATATAAATTTTGTATTCCAATAGATTTTTATAGTTTTAGGTTATATGTAGAATATTTTGAGACATATACATTAAGTGAAGTTATTGATTTCTTAATTTTGCACAAATTTCATATTCTTAATTTCAATATCATTTTTTATGCAGATTTCACTGAATCCACATATTTTTTGGCCTTAGAAGTATTTGTGGAAAAAAAAAAGAAGTATTTGTAATATGGAAAACAGAAAGATTAATAATTGGAATTCTGGGGCCAGAGATGGCTCAGCAGAATAAGCACTTCCCTGGCAAGCAAAAAGGCGTGAATTAAATCCCCAGTTCCACAAAAAAAGAAAAACAAATTGGGTTTCTGACATCTTCCTCTGTGGGAATGGCTCTCAAGTCAGCAGTAAAATTGTGATGAAGTCTTGTATATGCTTCTGTTCTCCCGCTTTCAGTTTCCCTTTTACAATATAAAAAATAATGCTTTTACCTCCTATAGGTGCTTAAGTGAATTGTATATGTTAAATACTTGTACACTCACCATTTATATACTTAAACTAAAATAAATGACAAATATAGTATGGTCATTCTGATGCATATTTGATATCATACTGAATTTATTAAGTTCAAAGCCTTTTAAAATAAATATTTATTATTAATTCATGTAGCAGTCTTCATCTTTAGTTTTATCTAATAGAAATATTTTCAAACAACTCACATTTTAAAAATGATGGTGTTTTCAGAGTAATATCTTTTATGCCATTCAAAAGCACTATGATACCAAGGAGAGTTGTTTAAAAATGACATTCTTTATACATCACTGTTAAAAATAAATTGATCTAGGTTTATGCTGCTCTTTTATCTGCAAGAAAAAGGAGGCCCTATCACAGTTGACTGACAAAATATTTCACACCTTTTATTGTATTGAGAACAAGAAAACAGTATCAGCCAATACTGTCTCTCACATTTACTTGATAGATTCATGAATTATGACCTTTAAATATCAAATTAAGACGTTATTAAATAAACATCAATTTCAAGTCTTCCTATCTACATTCACAGAATGAAGATATCCGATTTCAGGAGGAAAACCTTGGAATATGTCAGGAAAGCAAAGAATGATACAGTTTAGAATTTGACTTGATAGTCCATCATCCATCTGTTTCTCTAGCGTTAGATTATATGAATAAAAGAGAGGAATGCCAGCAAGATGATAGCTGAACTACGAGTGAGCATGCCCAGGACACTGTAGATATAGTACATGGGCTGGACACAGAGTGGCTCATGACCCCTCTTCCCAAGACACATACATTTGAATTCATGATGAGTCAGGGTAAGCCGAATTAAATCCTTTTTTTGTTTTCTTTTTGAGACAGGGTTTTTATATGCAGTTCGGGTTTGTTTTGAGCTCACTTTGTGGCTCAGGATGCTCTTGAACTCAGTTATCCTCCTGCCTGGGCAGCCCAAGGACTAGGATAACAGCCGAGTGCCACCACGCCCAGCAAACTAAAGGCTCTTGTGAGAAAAATATTTATAAATAAATTACAGGAAATACAAATTAACACCATAGCTTATGTATTTCCTAGAACTCTCTCTTGTTTTTCTACTTTTGTGTAGTAAATATTCTGCTTTGCTACTCAAGAAGCAATTTAAGAAGAATAAATGTTGAAGTTTACCTATTTTATGGCAATTTTCTTTTTAATTGGTACATAAGTATGCATATTTGTTGGATATAAAGTGACATTGAGATAATTGCATATAATGATCAAATCAGGTAATTAACATCTAATTGTGTCAAATATTTTTTTATTTCTTTGTGTTAGAAACATTTAAATCTGCTACTGCATATTATTTTCAAACATAAAATAAATTATCTGTATCCATCATACCTTAGTATAGAACATCAGAATCTATTTTTATTTTTCAACTGTAATTTTGGCCCATTCTCAAATTCATTTTATCTGTCTCCCATACTCATTCCAATTACCTTACTTTTTTTAAGCTTCAGTGTACAGGTGAGAACATCTGATACTCGTTTTTGTGTGTTTGCATTTAGCTTCTATTAGGGCAATTTCCATTTTTAAGGAATACTCTTGGTAAGGTGACTATCACATTGACAGGAACTTGGAATGCGGGACTGTGATGGATTGTGGTATCGAGTTCAAGCACCTAAGTTAGTTGAATGACAGTGGAGTACTACACCTTTTACAGGTGTAGACAAAGGAAGGGGTGTAGAAAGAAAAACTCATGATGTGTGTGTATGGACAGTACAGTTGGGATAGATAATGCTGTGCTTCTACATAATCCTATGAGAGGCAAGATCTGCACTAATGGTGGTTGGACAGGATATTATGTCAGCTTCTAGTACTATGGTCATCCACTAGGAAAATAATTATTGAATTTTTGATATAATTCAGGTATAAAAAATAAGATAAGTAAGCAGCTACACTCTTAATTTACTGATAAGAGACATCTGCTAATATAATATCTGTAAATATAATATCATGTATGCACCTTGTACGATAACAAAACATTATGAAAACAGTTTGCAATGTATTAATTTATCTAATCTGTCTTGTTAAGGTGTCTTGAAACTGTGTGATTCATATTTGCACTTCAATAAAATAAAAAGTAAATTAAAAAAAAAGAAATATGAATTTCTGACTTCAACAAGCCATTACTAATGACTTTGACGCATTTCTGAAAACTAGCCCTCAAGTACAGCCATGCAACCACCATATATAACAACATGAAAGGAAGAGGTGCCCCATAGCTCATCAAAATGATCCAGCACCAATGTACTGCTACAAAGTACTATGTCATGTTTGTACCTATGTACCAACTACAGCGATAAATGAAGCACAAAGAATATGCAAAGAAATTAAACAGCTCTAAAAAGAAAGCTTCCTGAATTACAGCAATGAATCTTCTTGCTTATAGGAAGCGAACATCTAACAGTGATTTAATCTCAAAATCTAAATGGAAAGAATGACTGTTGCCTCTGAGCTGGAATGAAACCAGAATAAATCAATGTTTGTCTATCTGTTCAGATATAACTTTCACTTGTTCCTTTTCTTTTAAAATAATTTGCCCCACTTAACTACTTTTTGCCTTTCATAGATGTTATACATTTCCACAAAGTAAAACAATAGAAAAATATAAAAGATACATAAATTCAATGAAACATAATTGAAGGAAAACAAGATAAGATAATTTTTTCAAGTGTAAGGACAAAAAGCAAGCTTTAGACCATATTTTCTGTGTGTTCCAGATGTGGTGCATATTTTGATGCTAAGCACAATGACGGGAACACCACCTACACTGTCAGTGCTTCGAAGAAAGATAAATTGCCATCCCGAGTCCTCTGAAAGTACAGAAAAATGCATTTTCAGGACACCCATACCTTTTATAACAACCTTTTGAAATATTCACGATCAAAAGGGTGCATGATAAAATAAACTAGAAAAACTTCAACATGTTTAGGACCCAATTACATTCTCAAAATTTCTGATATGCGTGGCACTTTTTGGTGCATTAAAACTTACATTCATTTGAAACTATCTTTGTGTTTTTCCAAAATTATTTTTAAAGAGCCAACCAAATATTTCAGAGGGTTAAAGTGCCTAGTTAGGCAGACCCAGGGGCCGGGGGTTCGATCCCTGGGCCTGCCGTGTCCCCTCCCCCCTGGGGCATGCTGAGGCAGCGATTGAGGCTGGGCATGGTGGCACTTGCCTGTAATCGCAGGAGGATCACCATGAGTCTGATCTATGCAGTGAGACCCTGTCCATCCTGCATATCAGGTCCTAAAATTAAAAAATATATATATTTTTAAAATCTGTCTTCCCTGCATCTCAATATTGTCCCGAATTTTACTGTTTTGTACGTAGCTGAGTTCAAAAAAATCTTATGTTTCTATGTCTGGTAACCTCAGAAACAAACCTGACAATAGCAATAGGTAACACAGCAACCATTTGTAATTTTTTTATTCTTGTCTTGAAATTCTGTACCATTTGTGTTATTGTATGTTGCTTCGTTTCTATCTTCGTTTTTGTTATTTGATTTGCTTTTGTTTTTGTGTTTACTCTTTCAAATAAAAATAAAAATAAAAGAGTGCAAAGGGCATGCTGAGTCCAAGGAGACTCATGGTCTCATGGTCACATCAAAATACATTTGTGGAGTTTCATTATTTTTCTTTTTCATTGCCTGTGGTTTTGCAAGGGTTGGTACTAAGATTCAGAAGACAGCAAGAGAGGAAATGCTATTGGAGCCTTTGCAAAGGTGCAGAAATCCAGCCTGCTATGCAGTGAAGGGATACAGTCATGGATTGAACTCAGGACCCTGCGCTTGCCAGGCAAGTGCTTATTCTACTGAGCTATCTCCCGGGCCCCCAGATTTTCTCAATTTGAACACATATAATCTGTCTGGTTCTGTCACCCTCCCTCTCTTCCTCTCACCACAGCCAATGGAAATCCTTAAAATTGTGGAAGAGAGAGATGTATTTATTCTCCTGTATGTTCAGTCATCCTTTCTGGCTGAGCCATGATCTTTCCTATACCTCCAAAAAATAGTGTAAGGATAGTTGGGACAATTTTCTTTAAAGATGATGAAAAATGTTGGATGGAGACCCACAGAGAATATTTTTCTCTGACTGAATTATTAGCAGTGGTGCTGACAATCTCGGTGTTGTGTTTAATACCGGTACTATTAAACATGCATGTAAATTTGCATTCATGACAGATGCGCAGGACTTGTGGCATAGTGCTACCACCCTAATCTGCACTTTCTAAAGTATTATTTTGTTTCCCTACCATTATTTTCCATTTGGATAAGTATTTTATCAAAAAATCTTTGAACATATTATTTGCTTTCTGTTTGAGATAGTCTAACTGTAGGGTTTAAAAGCCTAATGGCCTAGACACTTGAATGAAAAGGGAAATATTAGAAGGAAAATGAAGTAACCCATAATGTGAGGAAAGTATTAACACAAATGGAGCTATGATCTAAAAGTAATAATTTGGGGCATGTGTGGATTAATTGTGAAATTACCCTTTAATGTCAATTAAATCATTGTAACTTTTAGGTAATGTCCCTTAATATATGTTTACTCCCTTAAGCTATAACACAGAAAAAAAGATCAGGAATATGAATGTAATCTGACTCTATAGACTTTAGTTAGTGAGACAGAGAAAGTTAAATATTTTAGTATCTTGAATAAATTTATTTTTTTATCTTCTAGCTAGTCTTCCACATGCAGAAAATGACAAGAAAACTATAGAAAATGGTAAATATATTTCTTATTCATATTCATTTTGCTTTGTATTGATGTATTCATTATTTTTACCCTTAACTTTATTAAAATATCAATTTTCACGTAGGAAGAACTTGATATATTATAAAGTAATATCATTCTTCCTCAAATCATCTCCAACTTACATTGACTAAAGTAAAAGAATTGTTACTATATTAGTTTTCATAAGGTCTGACATGAGGGCCCTCAGTCCTCCAACTCAAAGATTCTTGTAAGATATCTAAGTGTTTTCTTTGTACATGTCTTCAATTTGAACCATTTACTGAGCATAAACACAGGCATTTCTATAATCTAAAAGAAGGAAAAATTACTCATAGGGGTTGATGATGTCCCAACTAACTTTTAAGAGGACCTTAAAATTAAATGTCCATTTCTTACCGCACTGAATTAAAATAACTGAAAGGTTTGATTAATAATATCTTTGTAGAAGTATGGTAGTTATGAAACTCCATAGATTTAAAAATCCTAATCTTATGTTTTTTTTTTTTTCGGCTCATTAATTTGTTTGAAGTTATTAAATTAAAACTATAGGATTCTAAGTGTTAATTTCAAAAGTACTGTGCTTTTTCAATTTAATACAACAGTGATAAGTATTTTCTCACAGGGCAACTTAATTTTTATTGCTCATTAAATAGAGAGTATAAATTGAAAAACTATCATATGTAGAGACATAACACTCCCAATGACCATGCACAGCAAATGACAAACTGAAAGGGAGCTGCTTAAGATCAAGGCAGAGTGCATGCAGCACAAGAAGCTGTAGGTCATGGACTAATGATAAAATTACAAGAATTGGCTCAGATAATAAATAATAAATAAAACTGCTTAAGGTCCCTTGAGGAAAGCTTTGTAGAAGTTTTCCTAGTAACCTAGCAAAATTAATTTGTATTACACTGAAGTTTCAACTGCTTGAAATTGTTCTAATTTAGAACATTATAAGAGCTGTTAACTAATCAAAAGATAGTATTTCATAATGATACTCTGTAAGACTTATTTTTACCTACTTCCTTAAGATTAAATTGTACACATTTATCAACTTCTGAAATGATTTAAAAATATCTCCAAGCTCTCATCTTGTTACCTGAAATTTTATTTTTCAAATTGCACAGAAAGTTAAGAAAAAAAGAGAAGAAGAATGGCAAAGGTCATGAGAAATAAGAGCTTATTTATTATTAAAAAATGTTCTGAAGGAAACCCTTCTCTATGTTAGTTTTAATTTGTTTTGTTGCTTTTTTATTGTTGTGTTATAATGCTGATTTTCTTCAAATTCATCCCAGATAATCTAGGAAGAAATTTTGGGATGATACACTGTTTAAACACCCAATTGAGTCATTATTTCTGTCTATTATTAGTAGAAAGTTGGACTCTTATCAGAATCTTTGAGACCTCTGTTCTCTCCAGAGTTGTAGTCCTAAAAGCTTTCTGTCAAATGTCTTAGTCTAGATCAGAGTTATCTAAATTGTCTGTCTTCAAGAAATTAATATGCTTATCTAGGAATAAATACAAGGTACTATTTTCTTTGAAAAAACTTTTTTCTGAAATAATTTTCAGGGGTTATTAAATAGCTCAGTGGATTAAAGTGACTGCAAGCCGGTGCAGGGCCTGGGGTTTTGACCCCCTGGACAGCCCTGCCAGCCCACCTCCCAGGGTAACCTGAGATGATGATTGAGACTGGGCATGGTGGCACACAACTATGATCCCAGCTCTTGGGAGGCTGTAAGAAGGTGGATTATTATGAGCCTGATCTAGTAATGAGACCCTGAACACCCTGTAGACCTTTCCCTAAAATACAGAAGAAAAATAAAATAAAACAATTTTCATGTGAACTAGCATATATGATTGAAATAATTTATTTATATAGTAATTTCTTTGTATCTTTGCTATAGTAGCAAATATTTTGGTATGGATTGCTAATCTGAAAAGGACATATTGAGAACCTAGTACACACTGCTACAATAGTACAAGCATTTCTTGAATTCTGTTGTCTTATGTATGTATCTATGTGTCTGTCTGCCCATCTGTCCATCATTCCATCTATCTATCTATCTATTTATCTGTCTATCTGTCTGTCTATCTGTCCAACTATCTATCTGTCTATCTATCTATCTATCTATCTATCTATCTATCTATCTATCTATCTATCTATCTATCATCTATCCATCTCAGTTTCTTATATATATATATATATATATATATATATATATATATATATATATATATATATATATATATATATATATAATCTGCCCTAAGTGAAGATGAATTAGTTTTGGTAAATGCAAAACTATAACCATGTTTATCAACCTTTACAGCTGAATAATACTCCATTGTATAAAAATACCACATCTTTTTCATCCATTCCTCAGGTGACAGGTATCTTGGTTGTTTCCAGGATTTGGCTATCACAAATTGTGCCACTATTAACATAGGTACACATATATCACTATGACATGATACTTTCAGTTTCTCCTGGGAAATTCCCAGTAGGTTGATAGCTGGTTTGAATGGGAATTCCAGTGCTAGTATTTTAAGGAGTCTCCTCATTGATTTCCATAATGGTTGTACCAGTCTATATTCCCACCAGCAGTGTAGAAGGGTTTCCTTTTCCCCACAGTCTCTCCAGCATTTGTTGTCGGTTGATTTCTTTATGATAGCCATTCTTTCTGGGGTGAGATGGTATCTCAGTGTTTGTTTTAAGATGGCATTTTTTCATATATTTATTTGCTTCTTTAATTTCTTCTTCTGAGAAGTGTGTGTTCATCTTGGATGCCCATTTTTGGACCGGGTCTTTAAAGTTTGGGGCCATACTCTGCTGCTAATTATTTTTGAAACTGTCTCATTGCTATTTGTTTCTCAATTAAATTATTAAAAATATATAAATAAATAAATGCATACATGTGTTCTAAATATACTGTTTACAAAATTACAGTACAATACAAATAGGCTCACATTTGTAAAATATCCTTATGTTCACCCTTGACATTGTAGCCCATCTTCAAATCTGTGGCAACTGCAAATTTATTTTTACTGTCATCATGCTTTCCTCTTTTACAAATTACTTGAAAGTTTAATTATGTACTGCAATCTTCACATTTTTACCTTTAATAAATTACCATGCAAGTGTAGTTATACATTTATAACATAGTTACATTGATTCCTTCACTTAATCCTACAAATTTAAAATTTATACCTTTTTGTGAATCCCAAACTCATTCCTTCTATGACTAATATTACATTACATGATATACCATTCTTTATTTACACCTATGAGGGAGAAAATTGCTGGATATAATTTAGAGTAATATTGAGTAAAATGTGAATACTCAAAGTATTAACAGTATGAGTAAATATTAAAATTAGTCATGTTTAAAAATTAAAAAGGAAGTTACTAACATTCATTTTTATGAGACCAAGTTTCATACAAGATGAATAAATAGCTAGGAATATAACTGGTAGATCCTATAATAAGACTGTTTTCAACTGTATAAAACAGACTTTAGTGTCTGTGCAAAAAACAAAAAAATCCTTCTATTCTTTGGGTGTTCAGAGCGCTCCACAATTCACACCTTAAAATACTTAGGAAATAGTCAGGTCAGGAAGGTTCTGTCTCCATGAAGAGAATTAATGTCCTTAGGAAATATTTGGTCATTTCTCCACATGCCATTTGTCACTTAGCGAGGGTACAGCTTCCAGGTGCCATCTGTAATGTAGGGGCCTCACAAAACCCTGAATCTGCTGCTAACTTCATGTTGGAATTCTCAGCCTTCAGAAATGATGCATAAGTGCATGTTTCCATATTATTGCTGTAAAGAGTTCCTTATGCATTGGGTACAATTACAAAGTAAGTGTTTTTGACTCTTTTAATGATGTCCTTCACAGAGCAGTTTCTTTTCATTTTAATGATGGCCAACCTTCATTAGTCACCTTTGCTTGCAAGGATTTTTTCGTGCGGTGTATAAAAACTTCATAGTCAAATGCAAGGCTATAGAAATTTGTTTTTATCATTTTCTCCAGAAATTTTATTGTATTTTGTCTTGAGCTAAGTGGTTAATTTCGAAGACGCAACATCTAAATGTAAGTAGACATTTTCCTAAGTTTTTAAAACAAGTGTCCAAATATTGAATATCCCTTGTTGAAGACATCCTTTTCCACTGAATTGTCTTCTCTTCTTTATGAAAAGTCACCTGATTATACTGGCATTAACCTATTTATGGGTTCTTTATTCTAGTTCATTAATCTGCGTGTCCATTTTTTTATTAGCACAACATTGTTCTGAACCCTCTACATTTAGAGTAAGTTTTAGAGTCCGTTATTAGTGGCAGTCAGTTCTATTTTAGTTCTTAGGTGAGCTACTCTCAGTCCTTATATATCTGTATCAACTGTAGTATTATCTTACTGAACTCTATAAATTATTTTCTGAGAATTTGTTTTGGATGTATTCTCCTGAGTTTTAACTTTCACATTTTTAAAAGAATTTTAAAAAGAAAGTTACAGTCTGAGTTGGAAAAATTCTGTTCTGAAAGCAACAGTTAGCAAGGAAGCTGATTTTCCTTGGAGACTAGCCTTTTGTAATGAAGAATGTTCTAGAAGTACCAAACAGTGATTACTCTACCAGTAAACTTAGATCCAGAGAAGAAATTTTCTTGTATGTCCCAAAAGGAAATCATAGTAACTGTGAAGAAGGAACTTCAAAAGCGTGAGTGCCATCTACTAATGCAGACCCAGACATTCTCACTCTCACTGTAGAACACATTCAACTTCTAATAATTTATCAAAATTTACTTTAGTGTTTGTACAAACATAGTTTTCCAGACAAGTAAATGTATATTTCTGCTCCAAGTAAATAAATTTCATCTGTGACTCTCTCAATCCATGTACAAATACAGTGTCTCTGTTATCTTTTTTATTTTTACTAGTTCATAAAATGTCATTGCTTTTCTGTTTAGTTTTTGTTTGGTTTTAGTTTTGAACTTTTTCTTTTGGTGAGGAAGGATATGATAGCTGACGTGGTTTTCATGAAGGGATGAAGCTAGAAGCCCAAGTGCTTGTTCAGCTGTATTTTTTTTTTTTTTTTTTTCGTCTTTTTGAGACAGGGTCTCACTATGCAGTTCAGGCTGGCCTTAAGCTCATTTTGTAGCTCAGGCTGGTCTCGAACTCACAACAATCCTTCTGCCTCAGCCTCCCGAGTCAGCTGTATTAATTAACAAAGGAATGTTGGGTTTGGCTACTACATTGGGTATCTATAGAAGCCACGCATGTGTGTGTATGTGCTTGTGTTCAAGTACATGTGTGTGGGCGTTGTGATTTTTTTCCAGTCCAAGTATGCAATCAAAGTAAAGTACTATAACTGTAGATAAATTATTGGAAAATTTTTTAAAAGTTGAATTTTCATAAAAGTCTTCTAAATACCTCAACAGTGGATACTGAATATTTCTTTAGCACTGTTTTTTGTTGTATGACTAATTTCTGTATCTGCAGCTTCATTTATTCTTCAGATACTTTCCACCCCATCACTAAAACTTAGTTCTGGGCTGGGAGATATCTAGTAGAATAAGCACTTGCCTGGCAAGCACAAGGTCCTCAGTTTAATCCCCAGTGCTGAAAAAAATAATAATAGTAATAAAACCTTCTTAATTCTTCTTGTAGTTTAATGAATTTTATCTTTGTCTCTATTTCTTCTTGTTTACTAAAAGTATTACTTCTTGTAATTCATTATTATAATATATATATATATATATATATAATCATTTTTCTTTTAATTTTCTTTTTTATTGAAGAAAAACAGCAATAAGACAGGTTCAAGACAAATTAACAGGATAGATTCAATAAATTAATGCATTGCAAACTGCATACATGATATTATACTTACAGACATTATTATAACAGATGTCTCTACTCAGTGAATTAAGAGAGTGTAGCTGTTTATTCTTATTTTTATAGTTGAATTACATCACAGATACAATAATTAATACTTTCTACCTTGTTAACTTCCTAGTGGTTGTCCATAGTACTAGAAGCCGACATAATATCTTGTCCAAACACTATTAGTGCAAATCTTGCTTCTCATAGAATTATGCAGAAGCACTACATATTTATCTTAACTGCACTGTTTATACAAACACACCATGCTTCTTCCTTTGTATCCCCCGTTTTTGTCTAGACCTGTCAAAGATGGGGATGCAATTTTCATTAAACCAATTTAGGTGCCTGAACTTGGCGACGTAATCCAAAACAGTCCAGCATTCCACAATAATAGTGAGTTATTTGACGAAGTTATTGACTGTAGCCATTTACAGCTCAACTGATTATTATGGTCCCGTGTTGTCTATCTCATTTTTATACTTTCCTACTGGATGGTTAAGACTGAGATGGAGCGAGACCTATATACCAAAACATGTAGTTTTTGTTTCTGATGAGGTCATTAAGTTCCCTCAGGGTTTATCTTGTAATCCTGCACCTTACTCTGCAGATCCTTTGTCTGTGTCATCCATGTGGATGAGTCATGACCAATGCTTGACCAGTTTGCTCTCTGTGAGAGCCTGCAAGAAAGTTTTCTCTCTATGTGACTCTCCCCAGGTACACTATACATCATCAGTCTCTTTCCTCTGTGGCACCATAATCTCCTGATCAGAAAATTTATGGCTCAACTGAGTATCATGATGTTACAATAAGGTTCTCCTATGTCTTGAGTCTTTGCTGACCTTGAAAGGATAGGGCCAAAATGTTGACTGACCTTGCAGCTCTTCAATTTATCCAATTTTGGTCTGTGAACTTAGGTTGTTAACAATCCAGAAGAAAAGCAGATTAGTACCCTAGCATATGCCATTCAGTTTTCCCTAACTATTTGACTAAATTCTTTTTAGTTGTTGTACATTTTTATTTGTATTTCTTCTTTTGACTACTTATACTAGGGAGACTATACGATATGTGCATATGTGTGTCTGGTTTATTTCACTTACGAGTATATGTTGAAGTGGCATCCACTTCAATATAAATGCTTCAAGTTTATCATTCTTTATAGCTGAGTAATACTCCATCATATAGGAATTCCACATCTTTTTCAACCATTCCTCATGTGAGGGACATCTTGGTTGTTTCCCAGATTTACTTGTCACAAATAGTGCTGCTACAAACACAGGTACCAAAATATCACTATGATATAATGTTTTCAGTTTCTCAGGGAAAATTTCAGTAGGGAGATAGCCGGTTTGAATGGGATTTCCAGTCCTCCTGTTTTGAGGAGTCTTCACACTGATCTCCACAATGGTTGTACCAGTCTACATTTCCATCAGCATTGGAGAAGTACTTCTTTTTCCCCACAACCTCTCCAACATTTGTTGTTGGTTGATGTTCTTATACTGTTTATACAAACACACCATGCTTCTTCCTTTGTATCCCCCGTTTTTTGTCTAGACCTGTCAAAGATGGGGATGCAATTTTCATTAAACCAATTTAGGTGCCAATTGATAGCCATTGTTTCTGGAGTGAGATGGTATCTCAGTATTGTTTTTATTTGCATTTCATGGATGGCTTGTGGTGTGGAGAATTTTTTCATATATTTATTCATTTCTTTTAATTTCGTCCACTGCCAAGTGTGTATTCATCTCAGATGCTCATTTCTGAACTGGGTCTTTAAATTTGAGGACCCTAATATATCTTAGTTCTTTATATATTCTAGAGAGCAAATTTTTGTCTGTGTTCTTATTAGGATTTTTTCAAAATTTGTGGGTTGTCTTTTCACTCTGTCGACAATTTCTTTTGATGTTCAGAAACTCCTCAAAAAGAGTTGATCTCAGTTTTTGATTCTTTCAATTCTTTCCTGTGCTAAAATATGATTGTTCATGAACTCTGTACCTACTCCTTCAAGACTTCCTCCGAATTTCTCTTCCAGGAGATTGCTTCTTTTTTAATTTTTAGATCTTTAATCCATTTTGACTTTAGCTTAGTGCATAGTGATAGAGCTCTGTCAAGTTTTAGGTTTCAGCATGTATAAAGCCAGTTTTTCCAGCACCATTTGTTAAAGAGGCTATTTTTCTTCCAGTAAGCTTGATTGTCCCCTTTGTCAAAGATCAGGTGGCTGAGTGTGTTATTAGATGTCTCTGCATCTTCTAATCTATTCCATTGATCCTCAGATCTATTTTGTTGCCAATAACATGTTGATATTATCACAGTGGCTTTATAGTATAATTTCAAGTCAGGAATTGTGATGCCTCCTGCCTTGTCTTAATTGGCCAAGATTGCCTTTGCTATTCTAGGTCTTGTGTGGTTCAAATAAATTTTAGGAATGCTTTCCTTCTGAGAGGTATTTTGGTGGCAGTAAGATAGGGATTGCATTAAATCAGTATGGCAATTTTGGGAGTATGGCCATCTTCACGATGTTGGTTCTTCCTATCCAAGAGCATGGAATATCTTTCCATTTTGTGAAATCCTTAATAATCTCTTTTCTTGGGGTGTTGTAATGTTCTGTGAAAAGATCTTTGTCTTCCTTGGTTAAGTGAATTCCAAGGTATTTCATTTTCTGTGGTGCTATTGTGAAAGGTATTATTTCTATTGTTTCCCTCTCAGTGTGTTTGTTATCTGTGTAGAGGAATGCTGTGGACTTTTATTTTTCTCCTTTATTTTTTTTCATTTATTTTTATTTTATTAAAATACAGATGTCAATCAGACAGTTTCAAGACACCTTAACCATACACATTCGATGACTTAATACATTGCAAACTGTTTTCATAACGTTTTGGTATTGTACAAGGTGCATACATGATATTATATTTACAGATATTATTTTAGCAGATATCTCTTATCAGTGAATTAAGAGTGTAGTTGCTTACTTATCTTATTTTTTTATACCTGAATTATATCAAAAATTCAATAATTACTTACCTAGTGGATGACCATAGTACTAACAGCCGACAGACTTTTGAGTACTGACTTTGTATCCTGCTATGCTACTGAATTTCCGTATCAGTTCTAGTAGTTTCTTGGTGGAATTTTTTGGGTCTTCTACATAAAGTGTCACGTCATCTGCAAATAGTGATAATTTAACTTCTTCTTTACCTATTCTTATTTCTTTTATTTATTTCTCTTTTCTAATAGCTGTTGCTAATGATTCCAAGACTATATTGAATAATAGGGGTGATAGAGAACATGCTAGTATTGTACCTGATTTAAGAGTAAAATATTTTTGTTTTTTCCCATTTAGGATTATATTAGCTTTTGCATTGTCACAGATGGCTTTTATCAAGTTAAGGTACAGTGTATCTATTCTAATTTTCTGTAGGACTTTGAACATGAATGAATGTTGGATTTTGTCAAAAGCTTTCTCTGCATCAATTGAGATGATCATGTAGTTTTTAGATTTCAGTGTATTAATATAATATATCACATTTATAGATTTTCAAATATTGAGCCACCCTTTCGTCCCTGGGATGAATCCTACCTGGTCGTGGTGTATGATCTTTTTGATTATTTGATGTATTCTATTTGCTAGGATTTCATTGAGGATTCTTGCATCTATGTTTATGAGGGAGATTGGCCTGTAGTTCTCCTTTTTGCTTGTGTCTTTCCCTGGTTTTGGAGTCAGTATGATATTTGCCTTCAGAAATGATTTTTGGAGAACTGTTTCCTTTTCAATTTCACTGAAGAATTTGAGGAGTGTAGAGATTATATCTTCTTTAAATATCTTGTAGAATTCAGCTGTGAATCCATCTTGACTGGGACTTTTCTTTGTTGATAGGCTTTTTATTACGTTTCATATTTTGTTGGCTGTTATCGGCTTACTGAGAGTTGTTATATCTTCTTGATTCAGTTTTGGTAATTTGTACCTTTTGAGGAATCCGTTCATTTCATTTGTGTCTTCTATTCTGTGAGCATAAAGATTCTCAAAGCAGCTATTGACAGTCTTCTGGATTTCCACTAGGTACCTGGTGATTTCACCCTTTTCTCTCCTTATTGCTTGTATTTGAATTTTTTCTTTCCTCTTTTTGATGAGGTTGGCTAGTAGCTTTTCACCTTTATTTAGTCTTTCAAAGAACCAACTTTTTGATTTGTGGATTTTTTGAACTGTTTTCTTCATCTCAATTGAATAATTTCTGCTCTAATCTTTATAATTTCTTCCCGTCTTTGCACTCTGGGTTTCGTTTGCTCTTCTTTTTCTAGAATGTCGGAGTGCAATATTAGGGTGTTTATTTGTTCCTGTTCTATTTTCCTAATATGAGGTTCTCTCTATGATTTTCCCTCTAAGAACTGCTTTCATTGCATCCCATAGCTTCCAGTAAGTTGTGCTTGAATTTTCATTGAATTGTAGATATTGCTGAATTTCTTGTTTAATTTCTTCTGTGACCCATTGATTGCTTAGTAGTGTTGTTTAATTTACATTAGTGGGTTTTTCTGGTTTCTTTTGCTGTTTATTTCCAGTTTCATTGCACTGTGGTCAGATAATATGCATGGGCTAATTTCTGTTTTCTTGAATATACTTAAGCATGACCTCTGGACTAGTATTTTGGAAAATGACTCGTGTGCAGCTGAAAAAAATGTGTATTGAGCTGTGGTTGCATGGAACACTCTGTATATGTCCATGAGGTCCATTGGTTCCAAGCTCTGGTTCAGTTCTGTTACTCCCTTGCAATTTTTTTTGTCTGGTTGATCTATCTTTTTGAGATAAGATGTTGTTATGGTCTTCTGTTAAGATTGTGGTTTTAGATATTATGTTTTTCATGTCCATTAAGATTTGTCTTACATAAGTGGTGCTCCTATGTTTGGTGCATAGATATGTGTTAGTGTCACCTCTTACTCTTGAATTTTTCCCCTGACCAATATATAGTGGCCTTCTTTATGTCATTTGATCATTCTTGGTTTGAAATTAAGACTGTCTGAGAACAGAATTGCTACTCCTGCTTTTTTCTGAGGTGCTGGGCCATGTAGTATTGTTTTCCATCCTTTGACTATGAGCCTATGAAGGTCCTTTTTAGTTAAGTGTGTTTCTTGTGTACAACATATTGTTGGATTTTGTTTCCTATTCCACTGTGCCAGTCTATTTCTCTTAATTGGTGAATTGAGTCCATTTTCATTGATGGTTATAATGGAAATGTGTTGACTTATGTTTGTCATGATATTTACCTTCTGTTGTTTATTCTTTGTATCCTGTGTTTAGTTGTCTGTCCTGTTTAGTGGGTTCCTTCTGTTCTCATTCATGGAGTTCTGATCATTGTGTTTTCTCTCTAGAATATCTTTCAGTAGCCTTTGTAGGGATGGCTTTGTCTCCATGAAATTCTTTAGTTTTTTTTTTTTCTTTTAAGTATTTCACTTCTCCATCAAACTTGAAAGAGAGTTTTGCAGGGTATAACAGTCTGGGCTGTAATTTGTTTTTCATACAGGACTTGAAGAACTGTGCTCCATACTTTCCTTGCCTTCATGTTTTGTGTAGAGAAGTCGGCTGTAATTCTGATGGGTTTCCCTTTGAATGTGATCTGTTTCTTCTCTCTTGTAGCTTTCTGTATATTACTCTTGTGTTGGTTTTCTGGAATCTTGACTATTATATGTCTCGGTGTGTTTTTACTTGGGTTGAAGTTATTTGGTGTTCTGTATGCTTCAGTTACCTGAATGTTGTTTTGTTTCCTCATATTTGAGAAGTTTTCTGTGATTACTTCTGCCCATATTCTTTTTATATCATTTGTATTGCCTCCTTCATTCTCATTGATGCCAATTAATCTCACATTGTTCATCCTGGTGTCCTCTTGCAGGTGATTCTTTCTTCCTGCATGCTTGTTTTTTTTAAGAGTTCCTTTCCCACCTTTTCACTAGCTGCACCAGCATCCCCAAGATCTGAAACCCTGTCTTCACTTTCATTCAAATAGTTTTGTAAACTCATGATTGATATTTTAGTTGTTCTATATCTCTTCAACTCGTTCATGCCTTCTATTTCTTTTATGCATTGCTCATTTCAGGAATCTGTCATATTTCTGATCTCCTCAATTTTTTTTTTAAACCTTGTCTTCTTTAGAGGTAGCTATCAATTCTTTTTCTGCAGAGTTTCTTCCAAATTGGGTTTCCTCTGTATATTTCTGGAATTGTTTCTCTACTTCAGATGCTATGATTTCAGAGAATTCTTCCTTTGTATTTCAGAAATTATTTCTGCTTTGAGTTCATCATGACCTTTCTGCTGTTGTTTCTTTGCTTCTGTTGCTGTTAGTTCATATGCTTCAGCTGGAATAGTGTTCTCTGCCCTTCTTTTGAGTAAATATTGGGTTTCCTCCAGATGTTTTTGGATTTGATTCTTTATTTCAGATGCTATGCATTCAAATACTTCTTTTTTTTTATTTCAGGCATTAATTCTTGTCTGAGTTCCTCTGTACCTTTCTATTGTTGTTCCTTTGCTTAAACCTTTGTTAATTCATTCAAATTTCAGGTGAGCTAGTGTCCTATCCACTTATTGGTGGACTGGAGATCTGAGATTTCATTTTTCTCCTTGTCTTTCTCATTTTATATAGCACTAACCTCTGACCTTTGGTGTAGAGCTTTGGTACAGCTATAACCTTATTGCATAATGAGATTCAGGTGCCAGTCTATTATCTCTGACATTATCCAATAATGCCTAGCTTGGATCTAGCTGTTGTGTTCAGTTCCTTATTGCTGCAGCTCCTGTTATTCCTCTCTGTTGGGTCCCATGATCAGCCAAGCATGTGTGTATGTGGGGGGGGGGGTGCAGAAGCTCTCTGTCAGAATCACCAGGCAGGGCGGAGATGCATTGAGAGCCAAGAGAGTCACCAAAAGTTCTTGGTCCCATGGCAGGCTTGGGGGCAGTTGCTCCAGGGAGTTGCCAGGCAGGTCTGTATAGGGTGTCTCAGGCAGGTCTCTGGATAGGATGTCTTGGGGCCTGATGCTCTGGATTGCACAGAGCATGCAGGGAGAAGCCAAAGGCTCTCCCAGACTTACCATAAACTCACCAAACTTGGAAGCCCAGGGATTCGGGTAAATTCCCACTCACTAGGTGGGCTTTGGGGCAGGGAATATGGGGAGTTGCTGGCGAGTGGGCCCTGAGGTCACAGGCTGGTCGCTTGCTTGGCAGGCTTGGGGGCGGGGATCCGGGTAGCACGGTGCACATGGGAAGAAGCCAAAGGCTCTCTCTGAGACTCACCACACGTTACCAAACCAGGAAGCTTGGTGAGTCATGCAAATTCCCACTTGCTAGGTGGGTTTGTGATCGGAAGCTGCCAGAGTTAATCCAGTGTCTCAGGCTGGTAGCTGTCTCTGGGCAGGCTTAGAGTGGGATCTATATACTTTTTTTTTTTCTTATAAGACTTACTTAGGTAGCTAGGTGAATCCGTTTATGGAATAAAATATATGACTGTGCAGTCTTAACTATCAGAAAAATGAGAGAAATGACCTTGTTGAAGGGTATGGAGAAACATAATCACTTAAGCAATTCTGGTAATGAGTAGAGTCTGTAAGATTTGACATCAAAGAGCATCAAAACCATTGTGCTGTATTTACTGAAGTTGTTTCACAGAAAGGTAAGTTCAAAAATTTGATGCTGCTATACAAATATGCTGAAGTAGGACAACTAAGCAAATAGATGATGGAAGGTTCAAAGCCACATACATAGTTCATATAGATATAGATAGATATTATGTATAAATGCCATATATTTTTCATATATATAACTATATAGATATTATATACATATCTATATCTATAATATAGATATGATCTATATCTATATCTATACCTATATCTATATGTCTCTCTCTCTCTCTCAGTCTCAGATAACTCTTTGCTCTTTTATTCCCAAGGCCTTAGAAGCAATTTCACTGAAATGAAAATTATTACAACTAGTGTCCAGTCACTTGTTGTAGTAGAAGTTTCTAGGAAAAAAAAAGAGATGTCTTGGATGTCTGCTTGAGTGTAACACTGGGGCAGCAACTAGCCAAGCTGATCTTGGAATATCTTATAGTTACACAATATAAAGCTCTCTTTTTAGATCTCCATTGTGATAAACTATAAAAATGTGGTGAAAGGAGAACAAGAGAAGGACATACCAATAAAGAAAGCTAAGCCAATATGAGCAAAAAAATAAGAGTTGGATAACAACCCGTATCATAAAATAAATGTGCATTAGTTTATGTAATGTCAATAAATGAATGAAATAACAAAGACATTTCCAGTGTAAACGCATTACAAATGTTTTATTCAGATGCCCTACCCTTAATATGTGGAATATAAATCAGCATTCTTACGTTCTGCTCTATTCATATTGACTTCCATCCCAATAGCTTAGAATTAAAAAAGAGAAATAGTCCATTAACACTTCCAAAAAAAAAAAAAAATTCTAAGACACTGCATCAGCCAGGCAATTGGAGTTGACACCAGCAGTTATCCCCTGAATTGAAAGTGTCACACTTGGATAGGAGGCAGTGGAAACTGCACTACTCCCTGTTGCCTAGCTCAAATTCACAATGTAGGTCTAATAGTGAAGAAAAAAAAAAGATAAGTTTCTAAGGTGACCAAAAAATAGCTGTTTAGTATCTCTCAAAATTTTTCAAGGGCACCAAAAACAGTCTGAGGGCCTACCAAGCCAAGCGAAGCCTAAAGTAACTGGGTGATTCAACATAATCTGATATTCTAGGTAGATTTCCAGGACAGAGCCAGGCAAAACCCAAAGAAATCTTCATAAAATGTGAATTTTGTTTAGTAATAATACATCATTTATGCTAATCAGGAGTAGCAAATTCATATAATATCTATTACGATTTGTGTCTAGGTGTCCCCCAAAGCTTCGTGCAATCATGTAGCAGCTTCTGGAGTTTGAGATTGATTTTTTTTTTGGGTGAAACCAGGGATTGAACTCAGGCCTTTGTGCTTGCCAGGGAAGTGCTTATTCCACTGAGTCATCTCCCTGGCCCATGTGATTGATTCTTTATCCAGTGCTGGGATTATGGGTATGAGTACCCTGGGACAGATACTCTGCGTTTCAATGTAAGGAGGGGAAAGACGCTAGCTGGCTGCCGGAGATTCTGCCCCTGCTTTTGTTTTCTTGCTCTTTGCTGCCATCATTAAATGTTGCTTCTGCCAAGTGCCCCTCTGCCTTGGAGCCAGCTGAGTGGGGATGAAACCTCCATTAACTGTGAGCTAAATAAACCTTTCCTTACTTAATTTTGGATGTCAGATATTTTGTCTGAACAACAAAAGAAAATTAACTGAGACATTATCATAAAATGTCAATGGGGGAAACTGAGTTTAAGATAGATAGTCTGTAGTATCTTTGCAGTTTTTATGTAAATGCCAAACTGCTCTAACACTAAAAATTTGAAAATACAAATAAAAATATAAAATGTATTTAAGATGATGGAGCATTCACTGATGTCTCTGTGATAGAGGAACATGAGATTCGTCATAAGGTAGTGGCAGTTTCTGTTTTGAGGGAATCTGTAGTACAGAAAACCAGAATGGTATCTGCTGAAAATTTTGGAGATATATTAACAGATCAGGGCCATAATGCTAAGTGGGCCTTCCAGAGTATACTACTGGGGAGGAAAGAGTTACATAGAGGGAGAAATGTAGTCATCAGCAAAGGGATCTATTGGCTTATTTGTGATTACTAATCTCTGCATGGATGGGAGGAAATTTTCCATAATAAATGAAAATACCACTTGAAAATGCTTCAGAGAAGACTAGCTTTGTTTCCCATACAACCAAAATTGTTCCTGCTCCCATCAGTCAGACAGCAAGACCATAATTAATGGCGCATCATATGGATTACTCATGGGCGATTAGCCTCAATAGGCAGGCGAAATTCACCCAACACTAACAGATGCATTAGTCACACCTGACAAATTGCAGAGGCAAGAACAGTCAAAGTAAGTATACTGTATTCAAGAACAAAACAAATGTTCACATAAATATGAACTATACAATATCTAATAAGACAATTGAATTAGCTAGGGCTCTCTAGGGGAACAGAATCAATAAGAACTATATAGCAAGATTCACTAGGTAGCCTTGCAGGATCAGAGGTGGGAGAGTCTACCGTAGTTGTGTGTGTGTTAGAGACCCAGAGGAACCATTAACTTTTCAGGTCAAAGAGTGGAAACTGCAGAACAAGAGAGAACCAGGATACAGAGGTAAACTGAGAAGGAAGAACTGGAAGCTCCCTGGGGAATAGGTGTGTGAGCCCTATAAAAGTGTTAAAGAAGTTTGAATTTGAGGCAGCGATGGCAACAGAAGACACACTACTGAAACAGAATGGAGATTTAAGCCTGCAGGGCATAACATTTTTTCTCATAAAGTCCCATGCACATGAGTGTCAAATCTATATTTATTCTTAAGAATATTTCTATTGATGAATTATTAGTTTTATTTTGTGAGTTTTGTTATACTAACAATAAGTGCTTAATAGGGAAAATACAACAAAAGTATTGTATTTTAAATATTTATTGAGAGTTTATGAAAAAACATCAAAATTTTCAAATTCAACTGGCAGAATGGTTTTGGGATACAAATTCTAAAGGAGAAGAGAAATAAATCCTATATACATTACAATGAAAATACCCATAGAACTCTATAAAAATAATCTGAAATTGTCACACCTAAGGCAGTCTTCACACATGGAAATAGCGTACTCCATGCCTATGTAGTGCTTACACTGAGCACGTGTGCGTGGCATTCTTTTCCTTTTTGTAGAACATACTTGATATATCTGTGGTCTTGATGTTTTTTTGATGAAGTTCTCATTATATTACGGAATGTGTAGTTAACAGAAACACAAAATATCAATAAAACACAGTATTAAACTTTTAACATGCATTGCACATTTAGACTAAAAGATATTTTCACATCAGTTGCATAATTGCTTACCAAACTTCGGAGATAACATCCCACATGAATGGCAATGAAATAAAAATCCTACATGAAATGAAATGAAAATACCAATAGAATTTCAATTTCACAGCAAAAATAATCTTGCTTTTTTCTTTTTTGCAGTATTGGGGATCCAACTCAGGACCCTGCACTTGCCAGGCAAGCACTTATTCTACTGAGCTGTCTCCCCAGGCCCAAATGATCTTTTTTTTTTTTTTGTATTTTATGGAAGGGTATATAGGGTGTTCAGGGTCTCACTACTAGATCAGACTCCTAGTGATCTGTCTGTTTATAGGCTCCCAAGGCTGGGATTATAGGCGTGGGCCACCACACCATTCTCATCTGCTGTCCTAGTACCATCGGGTGGTGGGGGCACAGCAGATCTGGGGATGGAACTCCTTCCTATTTGCAAGTACTTTAATCTGCTGAACTATTTGGCTGGACCCCTATCTTGCTTTAATTGTTATACCCAAAGCTTTCTTTACACAAGAATATCACAAACCCAATCAACATGTGTCATTTAAACTGATACTATATATTTTTTTGCTTTCCTCTCATTTCTTTTTTTTTTGGCAGAACCAGGGATTGAACTCAGACCCTTGTGCTTGCCAAAGAAGCACTTATTCTACTAAGCCATGTCTCCGGTCCCCTCCTCTCATTTCTTATAGGGTTCTGTTGACCCGTTTGACTATTTCCTTTTGTCATAGTAGATCTTTGGAATGTTGTAATTGCCTGTTCATCTGCCAGGTCACCAGTGTGCTCTATGACATTTTTGTGTAACTACCTGGAAAAAATATTTTGTTTGTTCTCTGGTATAAATGATCCCTTATGCATTCCAGTGACAATCACCCTCCAAAATTTCTCACTTATGGTATTTATTAATTTGTCAGCTATTCAACTATTTATGCCACACATGGTTAGAATCAAGTAAAATACAATGATTGGCCAAAGCTTTGCATGGTTGCATTACATCATATTTGCTACATGACTCATCAACAACATTTACTCGGCCTTTGGTTTTGTTGTAGAAGTTTTCTATCGCAGTCTTCACTTTGCAAAGGTTTCTATAAGAATATTTCCATCATGGTGCAATGTTGACACAGGCAGCACCATTTTGTTTTTCTTTAACATATATGATACAAATGTAAATCTTTCTGAAATCCAAAGATTGTACTATATAATTTTCTGTTTTGAAATCACAACAGTTCATATGGAATCCACTTTGTTCATTCATACTGTTCCTATGCTGGTCACCTTATGTTCAGTTAGCAAATGTGACATCAATTGGAAAATGGTAAACCAGTTGTTGAATTTTATATTCTGATTTGTTTGGGAAAGAGGAGCAATAAGTCTGTTTACAACATGATGCTATTAAGTACTATATAAATAAAGAGAGTCAGCCTGGGCCAGCCAGATAGCTCAGTGCATGCTTAGGCAAGCACAGGACTGGGGTTTGATTCCCAATGTGCCATGCCATGCTGGTCTCACTGCCAGGGCATGCTGAGATGGCAACTGTGACTGGGCGTGTGGGTGAGCATCTATAATCCCAGCACGTGGAAGGCTGAAAACAGGAAGATCACTACAAGTCCAATCTGTGTAGTGAGACCATGTAGACCCCATACTAAATACATAAAAAACAAGAATAATAAATAAATAAGGACTTGATGGCTGAGTTCCAGGAAAGATGTCTAAATAGAAAGAATAGTAAGTCTTCACAATTACACGAGCATAATTTTTTATCCCATACTTTAGCCTCTCACTTTTCCATAAGTCCTTTACATTCCTGTAGTTACCATGAGAAATACCTGTGAAGTACAAAAGACCTATGAAAGTTTTGAGCTCAATTAGTGAGGTATCATAATAAGTGCATTTTAAAACATGGCTGTTGGAGCATACAGAACATTTTACCTGTAGCTCATCTTTGGTGTATGTTACAGAATCTTAAAGCATTATTTTCTGTTGTAATTTACAAATGCAGGGGTGGCACTGGCACTCTGTCCACTGTGTTTCACCCTTGCCAAGATCTCACTATAGCTTCAGGACTTGTTCTCACATTGGATCATGCCATGTGGTCTTTTCATCACATCTCAACTAGTCCAAGATGACATTGATGTTTTCTTTCTCATTCGATGAAGGTGGTTTGCATTCCTTCTGCAGTTGCTCCAGTTCACTGACACAGGAACTTTGGCTCATGGGGCAGCACCACCATCATTATTATCATCCTCCTCTACCCTTACCACTCCTCTGTTAAAAAAAACATATGTTAATATAATGGATCTTCACCATCCATGCATGAATAGGCTGATTGTTCATTTTTGACCTCTAAAACTTGTATATCTGATTTTGCATGTGCCATTGTTGGTCAACCTTTACCAGAAAACTCTGAATAATTTTTTTTAAAAACAAATCTTAGAGTGGGGTGAGTATATTATATACTCTGTGATGCTCATGTAAACAAATGCAAAACCTATTAGATGGACAATCACTTCAATGAAAATCCTGGATTGACACTTTCATACATGTGCACACACCTTGGTTTTCACCATAGCAAGTGGATAAACACAAAAACTATTTCCTTTGTCCATGAGGTAAAGGTATGGAGATGCACAGGTGGCTACTACTGTAGTAAAGTGAAAATTTACTGTAGGAAAGTAAGAAATGTGTTTTAGCAACCCAATGTATTGTCTGGGTAATATGCAAACTAATTTCTTCCTTCTTCCACCTTCCATTCCATCTAGGTGCAAATATATTGAATCGTGCCACCCACAATCTGCATGAGTCTTCCCCACCCCCTGAAGTTTCCTTTCTTACACCACTTTGTCTTTGGGAAAAGCCTAATATACACCCCTAGAATTGTGCTCTACTAATCTACTAGGACTCATGATTAATGGTGACAGTAAAATTCACAATTTCCTCTTTTAATATTTTTTCATGAAAAGAAAAAAAATAAACAAAATGGAAACAAAGCAAAGTCTATGAGCAAAAAGTAATGCTGTAATTCAAAATAGACACATGCTATAGACTAGGACATTAACTAGTTGCATAAGATAAAGCAATGTATGCCAAATACCAAGTGTAAAAATTGATTATATAGAAAGTAAGCTTGTGAGAAAAAGAATCTGGATATTATTACAGCTATATTATACACTGTAAGAAAAAGTAATGACTGATGAAATTGAAGGCTAAACAAATGCACCTCTTCAGGTTGTCTCTTAATATCTATTATTTGGTAGATTCTCCAATTTGTGGGTCTATTTAGCACAATCTATACTCAACCATCTATTTTAGTAATTATGATAAATTGGATCCAATCTCTTGGCAGTGGATTCATATTTAACAGTTTCTGAGAAGTTATTACATGTTACAGTTCTACATGTGAAACTCTATGAATTGGTTAAGTGTGACATGTACCTAACCCTATGAGAAAACCACAACAATCAAGAAATGAAGTTATCAGACACCTCCTTCAATTTCCTAGAAGTCTTCTAAAATCTGTTTTTCTTTCCACTACCATTTTGTCCTTACATTTCCAGTAATTTTGTAGAAGAGGAACAATAATGTATCCACTTTTCACATGTTTTTTTTAAAGAGAGGACTTGTGACAAAAATCCATTTTAAGACTTTGACACTAAAGTGGGCCCATTGTGGAAGTGCCAACAAATGACCCAGGCCCTAATGTGGAAATGACAATTCTGCATCTTGGTACTTTATCAGAATATGCCTTTTATCTATATGTATTTTTATGTACATTGCATTGGAGTTTTATGTCTTTTCTTATGTTTTTCTCTCCAACTCCACTGTTCACTTATTTCTGTTTCCTACTTGGAGATTAACTGTCACTATGAATTAAGGATAGGTGGAAGCTGAGATGGAGCATTCTCAGATATGAGTAGGTTCCATTTCTGTCAACTCAGAAGAGCATCTGCTTCAAGTATTACTTTTGGATGTGCTGTTGTGAAGCTTCTTCAGTGAGGAGGTTTCAAAAATTGAGAGTGAGAATTATATTGGTCTTATGAACACTCAACCCAGATTTACTCGAGTTTTGGTTCAGATCAATTACAGTTTCAGAAGAACAGAAGAGCACAGAACAATCAATGAACTCAGGCACATCTGATATTTTGTTAAATTTTCTCACTGTGCTTTTCAGGGTTTTGTTTTCATATGTCAGGTCACATTTGTAACTTATTGACTCTATTGACAATCTTTAAGGTAATATGTATTTTTTTCATGCTCAAGGACTGCAACAATTTCTGGGTGATGAATAGGTTGTGGTTGAACACACTGAGTACTTTGTGCATGAAGAGGTGAATGTAGGGATATCTTGAACATGCAGGAAAAGGCATCTTTAAATGACTTAGGCTTAAGTAATTCAAAGCAGACAATAAAAAAAATGTTTTCTAGGTCAGGGGAGATGACTCAGTGGAATAAATGCTTCCCTAGCAAGTACAGGGCCTGAGTTTGATCTCTGGTTCAAAAAAAAATATTCCCTTATTTCTTCCTCTTACAAGATGAACTTTTAATTTTTGCATGAGAACTCAATGAATTTTTAGCTTCACCATGTAAGAATGCGTGTTCTAATGTTTGGCAGCTCAGTGATATTGATAAGTGACTTTGTATGGAGTTGATAGTAAGATTCAGACTTTGAGACCCAGAGAAAGAACATGAGAGAATGGAAGAGGACAAGTTGTTACTCATTTTTGCATATAAAACATGACAGACACTGTCTTAGATTATTCTTGCTATATAAATTTAAGAAACAAGAGAATTACATGCTGGAAAACAGCAAATTGATCTTTCTACTATGATGACAAGAATATGGTTTGACCTTAGAGAAGAAGATGAATAAGAAAACATCACAGAAATTAGAAGAGTCTACCTAATTTTATTTGAGAGAAAACAAAAATATAAAATAGGAAACTGATGATTACAAATGTGTATGTATTAAGCTGTCTTTTTTATTTTGTCAATAAACTGTATCATATACCAGTCATGGTGATAGCATTAGTTACTATTTTATAAGGCCTTAAAATAATTTTAATGTGAATATTGAATCTAAGCCCTATTATACTTATTTTTCTGGGGAAAAAGCTACACTACATATTCAATGAAATAAAAATAAAGCAAAGAATAAACGATTAATGATGGAAATACAGTATTTCTAACACATTTATCCTTCTTATTTTTTGCATTTCTGTACTCTTTTATTAACTTGTTCCTAATGTAATAAATTCTGTCTCTAACCTGTTATTTTTCAAAAGCTATGTTCTTGAACATTCATATATTTTTAAAAATCTCACTTAGTTGAATTTCTAAACCCAGGTTCACAAAAAGTTTACTTGTAACTCTTGGTTAAAATAAGTTTGAAAAACCTTAAATTATATAGAACATATGATGAGACAGAAATCATGAGGAAAGCTCCTGAGATCTCACACTCAAACATCAAATCTACCAGAAAAGAGACTTAATATTAACAGGTCCCGTCAACTTAGAAATGTTGGCATTTCAAATCACAATTTAAAATCTCTTTCAATTATCTTGTTTTGTAATGCACAAAATGAAATATTTAAAGGAATATTGAAATATTTTATATAAAAACCCAAATAAAAGGAGAGAAAAGTGACAATTGCACACACACACACACACATTTACTATGACGGGACAGTCTTATATGAGGGACAGGATTATTGCCGCTCACCCTTTTCAAAATTTCAGCCCATTGTCACTTGCTTTGGGAGTCTTCTGCAAGGCTACATCACGGAAGGAGAATGTATAGGAAGCAGCTGCTCGTGACTGGAGGCCAACAAGCCAGAGACCGAGAAGAATCTGGGAGCCCACAGCCTCTCTTCAAGCCAACCCCCGCAGCGACCTGAGCACTCCCTCTGGGAGCAGGTCTGCAAGGTTCCATCACCTCCCAGTGGGTGCCACTAATGCTAACTCATCTGTGTCACTTTTCAGATCTAAACCAAGAACATTTAAAGAAAATAAAACTGAAGCAATTCAAATAAGCCACCATGAGCAATGTGATGTAAAGAATTTTAGCACTAGAAATCACACATTGCACTGCTATAAACATAGGTACACATATATCACTATGATTCAATGTTTTCAGTTCCTTTGGGAAAATTCCCAGTAGGGGGATAGCTGGCTTGAATGGGATTTCTAGTCCTACTCTTTTGTTCCAGCAGAAAAGTATAAAAATGAAGCATACATCGCAGGGCCATAATATTAAGTTGAGCTGTAAATGGCTATGTTCAACTTCTTTGAATAACTCACCATTGTTGTGGAATGCTGGACAGTGTTGGATTGTGTTGTCGAGTTCAAGCACCTAAGTTAGTTGAATGACAATGGAGTGCCCATCTTTGACAGGTGTGGACAAAGGAAGGGGTATAGAAAGGAAGAATCATAATGTGTGTATATGGACAGTACAGTTGGGATAGATAACGCCGTGCTTCTACATAATTCTATGAGAGGCAAGTTTTGCACTAATGGTGGTTGGGCAGGATATTATGTCAGCTTCTAGTACTATGGACAACCACTAGGAAAATATCAAGGTAGAAAGTATTAATTATTAAAACTTTGATGTAATTCAAGTATAAAAAATAAGATATGCAAAGAGCTACACTCTTTATTTACTGATAAGAGACATATGGTGTAATAATGTCTGTAAGTATAATATCATGTGTGTACCTTCTATGATACCAAAACATTATGAAAACAGTTTGCAATGTATTAATTTATCAAATCCATCTTGTCAAGGTATCTTAAAACTATCTCATTGATATTTGTACTTCAATAAAACAAAAATTTAAAAAAAATTAAAAAAAGAATTTTAGCACTAGTACAAAATTAATCAGAGTATTTCTAAAAGAATTTTTGGTTCATCATTAAGTAGAGAATAATAGCTGACCTCTGTTTAACTTTTTTCCTTAATCACAAATTTAAGTCATAAAATACCATCACCAGGTTACATGATCATGGCTAGTATTTTCCTTAGAAAATTATCCTCATGTGGATTGAATGTGAATACTCTCCCATGAATATTATCAGATTTGCTTTTCAAGTCTCACTTTTTAAAAATGAGATTTTTTTGAGACAGGGGCATGCTATGCATTTCAGGCTGGCCTTGAATTCACTATGTACCCAGGCTGGCCTCAAACTCATGACAATTTTCCTGCCTCAGCTTTTGAGTGCTGGGACTGTAGCAATGTGCCACCATCCCCGGGTAAAAACTCATTAGTTTCTTTTTTCATTTTTTGATACAGGGTCTCACTATGCAGTTTGGCTCATAGTGATCCTCCTATCTCAGCCTCCTACACTGGGTTTTGGGGCTGGCGCAGCATACTCAAGGGTCCTGGGCTGGCATAGCCTACAGTACCTGGAATTGCACTTGGGACTCTACGCTTACCAGGCAGGTCCTTAGACTGCCTAGCTGCACTCCAGCCCAATCTCATTAGTTTCATACTCTTATCTAGTAAGTAAGACAGTAGCCAGAAATTAAAACACATTAGAATTGGAAAATTATATTTGTTACATTTCACCAGGGGAAAGTACTAGATTTGGAATTTTCAAGAACATTTAGCTCATAGGTGTCTAAGAAACATATAATGTGATAACTGGATCCAATTTCAAACATTTTAATATCTACTTCTTAAAAGAGTGAACAGGAAATATCAAATAGCTTTAAATATATATTTATATAATTTATTACATAAGAAATCATATGTGTATGTAAATATAAACAGCTTTATAATATTTTGTTCTAAAATTTTACAAGATCCTGCATCTACTTTATACTAAAAGTATAATTAACTTTTGATCATAAATTTCATCAGAAAATTTGATTAAAACTTTCCCTTCACAAAATTCAGAAAGTAGACTCATTCTTATAAAGCTAAAATTTTACTGTAAAAATTAAAATTTGGTTGTCAAATGTTAAAGAATTCCAATTAAATATTATCATATCTGCTCCTCAGTTGCTGGGCCTGCATCTCAGGCACTACACGGTGGGTGGTTATTGTGCTGACAAGAACTGACTCCTCTATTCTATTCAGGCTTTCACAGAAACTTCAGTGCAAAGGGCAGAGAGGGCACTAAGGGAACAAAATGGTTCATTTTGGGAGGAAACAGACAAGAAAATAATCAAGTACTAGTGCTACAAACAGAGTCTATGACTGTGGGCCATGTTACTGGAAGAGAGTATCTAATCAGAATCATGACCATGGCACTTAAAGTATTAAGACAAGAGAAGTAACATCAGGCAGAGGCCGTAAGAGGAGGGTGCAGGCTTTATTTTCCAATGGAAAGATAAACAATCAGCTAGTAGCTGTTTGACATAACTTTATAAGAGCTCCAGAAATCAATCAGAAACTGAGCAACTAAGTGAACATGAAATTAAGAAGTGACCACATTTTTAAAAAAATAGGAAATTTCATGCATTTTTGCTCACCTTTGAACTGACTTCATTTGTCTGGTTTTCTTAAACTTTGAATAATACAGCATCTTAGGTGTTGGAAATTTTGTCTCTGTAAAAAGGAAAATAAATCTGTATCCTTCTGCCATACACTGGTATATAGATACCTGTACTAATTCTCATCTTCCAGGATTTATTGATAAATTTCAAATTTTAATTGTATTCAATGTGTATAATTCAACTATCCAGAGTTAACAATTGTTCATACTTTAACAAAATTGGTGGAATTTCACTATTGTATTAATAAGATCCAGGCAAATTTTAGACTTTTAGTAGTAGCATTTTATAAAAGTAACTTTAAGCATTTAACAGTGTGCCTGAACAATCACTCATGCCTGCTCAGGTAGACACAGGAATTGGGGTTGAATTCCCATCCTGCTGTGCTGGCCCCATCCCCAGGACAAGACAGTGAATGAGACTTAGCATGATGGCACATGCCTGTAATTCCAGCCCTTGGGAGGCTATAAACAGGAGAATCAGTATGTGCCTGATCTGTGTAGTGAGACTCTATGGAACCTGTACTAAATAAAAAAAAATCAAAGATGATGTACTACTACTTATTATAGCAAAGAAGAAAAAGTCCACTAAAAAGTCTTATATTATTAACTTCATCAATATTAATATATTAGCAGGTTATAAAAACATCACACAAAAAGCAGTAACATTTATGGAAAATAATAAGAAGCTCAATGACAAGGAAATTATGAAAATAATACCATTCAAACTAGCATCAAGGCAAATGCGATATCTAAGTATTAACCTAAGCAAGTATATGAAGGATCTCTACAAAGAAAACTATAGTGCTATGAAAATAATATTGAAGAGAGCATCAGAAAAATGAAAAATGGCCATGCTCCCAAAACACGTACGGATACAGTGCTGTCCCAATCAAGGCAGGAACCACATTCTTCACACAACTACAGAAGAGACCCAGGGTAACCCAAACAGTCTTGGGCAACAAACACAAAACAGGAAACACCATGACAGCTGACTTCAACCTATACTGCACATCAACAATGACAAGCAGAGCACAGCAAATAGCAGAGCAAATCAGCAGTAATTAAAATGGTACAAAGCAGGTATGTGGATCAGTGGAACAGAAGAGAGGATGCAGAAACGTATCCAGATACAAGCACCTTTTCCTTCTGAGCAGGTTCTCTATACCTGTCTATATGCCAATGTATATCCACATGCTACTTTTCATCTGTATATTTCTATGCCATCTTTTAATTCTGTGTTGAAAACTCATTTAACATCCTAGGAATTATATTTGGTGCCGCTGCGGTTGCTACTTGAATTTAGTAAGTTTGTATTTATTTATTTATTTTGCTGTATTTTAGGGAAGGGCATACCGGGTGTCCAGGGTCTCACTCCTAGAGGGGCTCGTAGCGATTCTTTGTGTTTACAGCTTCCAAAGCGCTGGCATCACAGGCGTGCACCACCACAAGTGGCCATCGCAGCGTTGCTCGGGAGCGGGGCCGGGGTGGCAGGCCCAGGGGTGGACATCCCGCTTTGATTCACTCAGCTATTTGGCCGGCCCTTAAAATATTTTTAGAAGTTATTTATATCTTGAAAATGCAGTAATTCAGCTGTGAATCCATCAGGACCTGGACTTTTTTAATCTTGGGATTTTTTTTAAATTTCATATTTCATTGACTGTTATTGGGTTATTGAGAATTCTTGTGTCTTCTTGATTCAGTTTCGGTAACTTGTATCTTTCTAGGAATCTGTCCATTCTGTGTCTTCTATTCTGTGAGAGTAAAGATTCTCAAAGTAGCTATTAGTAATCTTCTGAATTTCCACTGGGCCTGTGGGTAGTTATGCCCTTTCCATTCCTTATCACTTGAATTTGATTTTTTCCTTTCCCCTTGTGATGAGGTGGACTAGGGGCTTATCAATTTTATTTAATCTTGGAAAGAACCAGCTCTTTGATTCATTAATAATTTAAACTGTTTTCTTCATTTTTATGGAATTAATTTCTGCTCACATCTTTATGATTTCTTCCCATCTTTGGGCTTTTGTTTCCCGCAAATAACCCATTATTATTTTGGACTACTGTACTGTATTGGATTATTTTGCTGAATTCATACAACTACAATATTTAAATGGAATACCCATCTCTGATAAAACTAAACCAAAAAGGGGGATACAAATGAAGGATCATTTTGTATCTGAATATACAAAATAGTTATGATAGATTCAGTAAGAAAGATTTGTACCAGTAGTATTTGGACAGGATAGCATGTCTCATCTTGTGCTATGAATAAGCACTATGCAGACAACAATATGCAATGTATTAATTATTGAAACTGTCCTACTAGCATGTTTTGAAACTGTCTCATTGCTATTTGTTTTGAAATAAAATTGACAAAACTAAAATATAAGTTAAAAAAAAAGAAAAGAAAATGTAATAAAAAATTAGGTTAGGTTGACAAAAAATTCATCCAAATAAGAATGATTATTACAGTTACTTCATATGGGTCTGATGAAAGAAATAGTATGAGCCCTAAATTCACATGTAAAATAAGACAAAACCCATGTGGAAAGTGTGATTAGAGAAGAGAATACACATTTTAAAAAACCTGTACAAAGTAGAAATAGCTGAAAATATCAGATAGAACAAATGAGTATAACAAAAATGTTCATTTTTTAATGTATTTGGTACAGGGTCTCACACAAAGCTGGGACTTATTGTGATTTTCCTGTTTTCATCCCCCTCAGCACTGGGATTACAGGTATGTGCCACCTTGCCAGGGCTCGGTGGCCGCTTCAGTGTGCATGGCACAGGGCTGGCATGTCATTTGGTGTTAGTGGTTGAACTCTGGTTTGTGCAGTTATATAAGCAGACACTTATTCTGCTTAGCTATCTTGCTATTAATATATTTTTAATGTAAAGATTTAATTGATACTACCTAAAAATGAAGTTTAATATTATATTCATCAGCTATCTAAATATTTTACATTTTTATTCTTAATTACAAGAGGTATTATAAGTATTATTGGATTTGTATTTATAAGACACTTAAATTTCTTTTTTTTTTTTTTGGTGGCAGGAATTGAACTCAAGACTTGATGCTTGCCAGGCAAGTACTTATTCCACTGAGCTATCTCTCCAGCCCCAACATTTATACTTCAACAACACTGGTTAACTGCAATTTTATTTTTCTGGCAAATTTAAGTATTATTAAAACTAAAACATAAATTACATAATTATAGTGGAATTCAATTTCACAAAAATATTTGTTCTGTTGCATCCATTCTTTATGCCTATATTAAGACTTTCTAAGTACGCAGTGGCACACATAAGGTCTATATATTTTATATACTCAATTTGATCAATTTGGTTTAGCTGTCCATTTATCTTTCTTTTATTAATAAGTATAGATGCAGACATAGCACTGATTGGGGATGACATCCAAGTGTAGTTGATACTGCAAATTTGTAATAACTTGTGAGTTCTTCTTATGATCTATATCCATAATAGAAAAGGAAGTTCCTGTGAAGACCAAATAATATAAGGAGGGTATATTGCCTTGTGCCTGTAATTCCAGTAGCACAGGAATTTGAGGGAAGAGCATCAGAAGTTCAAGTAGTTTAAGCCCAGTCTCAGCAA
>PVKA01007955.1:0-75293 GCA_004027165.1 Ctenomys sociabilis
CCTTCCTTCCTTCCTTCCTTCCTTCCTTCCTTCCTTCTTTCTTCCCTTCTGTATTTGGTACAGGATCTCACTAAGCAGCTCAGATTTGTAGTGATTCTCCTGCTCTCAGTCTCCCCAACACTGGAATTACAGGGGTGTGCCACCATGCCCTGACTCCATTGCTGGCCCAGAGTGCCTGGGGACAGGGTCAGCATGGCATGTGGTAACAGGGATCGAACTCTGGTCTGTGTGCTTGCCTAAGCAAGTACTCAGTCCACTGAGCTATTTCACCAGCCATGTTTCTTAAGATCACTAATGCATCTTAATCAGATGTTTGGTTTTCTAAGTTGACCACTTTTACGCAATTTCATAATAATGATACTTCTGAGAACTTTGTTTTAAGTAGTTCATTAGATAAATATTGGAAAATATTGAATAAATAGATGAAGTAAAATTTTTTGGCCAATAAAATTGTAACTAGAACTTACAATTGAATCATTTTTCAATTATGTCCAAAGGACAAGGAGACTACAAGATGAAGGTATAGCCTAGGTTTTAAGGCAAAATATTAGAAATGTTTAAGGGAGAAATAGCTGAAGAATTTCTCAAAACTGCAGAATATTTTAATGACTTTTTAATTTTTACTTATTTTTTATGTATTTAGTATAGGATCTAAAAGGTCTCACTGCACAGATCAGACTTATAGCGATCCTCCAATCTTCAGCCTCCCAAGTGCTGGCACTATAGGTATGTGCCACCAGGCCCAGTCCCATTTGCCATTTCAGTGAGCCCTGGGGGCAGGGCTGGCACAGCATGAGGCTTAAACCCCTGTCCCCTAGTGCTTATCTAAGCAGGCCCTTTAGTCTATTTTGCACTATCTGGCCAGCCCTATAATATTGTAGTGATTCTTATTAAGAAACCTAATAAATCTTTGAGATAAGAAACTTGATTATGGAGTTCTTAGTAAGTAGATTTAGTATTCTAATAGTTTTGATTTTTTAAATTACCATCTATCATTTCCAGTGTCTTCTATGGAACAGAAGACACACACTATGAAGTTGGAATATGGCAAAAGAGAACACCAGAGAATGCAGAAGCAAGGAGCTATAATTGTCACAGTGATCACTTGGTACTTAGTGTCATTTCAAAAATTTATTTACTGTTAAGTATAGATCCCAAAAGTTGCATATCAACAAGAAACTTGAGGGAACCAATCTTAATTATTTTAAAAGAAGGAGTACCAGAAAGTCATTTTTTAGATTAAGTAGATCAAATCTTTCTAAACAAAAAATGAAAGCTATCAATGAATCATTATAAATTAAAAGCTAATAAAATAAAAAGCAACCACTATTTGCAGAGAACTATTTATACATTTTAGGAGTTTATACTTCTATTTTATCTGTGAACATGGTTTGGTTTCTATTCCATTATATTTAAAGTTATGCACATATGTGGAGGGTTTTGAACTTTGCTTCATCTGGAAATAATTCTAAAACTGCAAGATTAGAAAATTCTCAATAGCTGAACAGTCTGCAGTTCACAGAATACAGCAGATGTCTTTGAGCTCCAAAAATAAATACCTGATATTTTAGTTAGATGTTCACATTAATATTCAGAACAGGAAAACAGAAGATACTAGTCGTACTTATTGGTACTTGTTACCTCTAGTTTCAAATAACATAGAATAGGAAGAAATTTCTTCTAACCAAATACTCAAGCTCCTTTTTATGAACACTGACCTTACCCCAATATGTCTCAGTATCATCAAATTTGTACAGAGGTCCTTGTATTGGGAGGTTGCACAGCCATACCACATAGTGGGAAAAGCTTGACATTTATTGGGATGAGCAGGACAATTTTGTTTTGACAATGAAAATCATCCAGTTGTAGTTTTTAAAGAAAGGTGTATGTAGAGCAGACCTTGTAATTATCAAGAGGAGAGAGGGAATTTTACTGGAGACAGGGAAATAATTTTTTTTTTCTTGACATTTTTCATTTGTTTCAGGGGAAACAACTCTGTTTATGAAGAGTAAGCTAGTTCTTTTCCACTTGAAAACATACCTGCTCCAGGCAGTTCTGCTCATACATGAGATTTTAGGACTAGGACTGAGTTCCTAAATTAAACCAGCTCCTCGTCTCCTTAGCTCATTGTCTCTACAGTCAGATACTGCCACAGGGGACCATGCCTCCTGATGGTAACAGCACCTCTTGTCTATTTTGTACCTGGTCACACTGACCATTAACATAGCTGGTGGCAGTCTGTCCTTGGATTTAGCCTCTTGAACAATTTCATAACCCAGGATTTGAGCACATGCACATTTAAGAAACTGCTTTTCAAGTCTTGATGAGGGGCATTTCTCTGCAAACTAATTCAGTAAAATAAACCTATGATACAAAGTGTAAGTGGAGGTGCTCTTAGACCTCAGTGCCAATGAAAACAAACTAATTGAATTATTCTAAAAGGGCTGGATTAATTGTATACTCAGTGATATATCTTTTAATTTAAATATGTCCCATTAATCAGTTGTCAGCCAAGTTTCAGACAGTGTGTTAAAGGAAATATAGTCACTGTCTCAGGGTATTAGAGGCCAGTCACATTCCACTGAAGATGTTGAAAGCAAACCTCATGTCTGAGGTTCCAAACTTTTACCATGAAAGAGTTCATTCATTGGATTGTCCCACATGCTGTGTCACTCTTTGCTTTTGTCTTACTTAAGTTCGTGCTTATGTGTGTGCATGTGTGTTTGTTCATGTACAGTTCTAGTTTTTATTGTGAACTGTGGAGCCAGTCTTACCATATTTGAAGGGAGGAGAAGGGAAGTATGATAGTTAGCTCTTCTTTTTTTCTATATATCAATGTAGGATACATTTATATTCTCTTTTCTTCTTCTTCTTCTTCTTCTTCTTCTTCTTCTTCTTCTTCTTCTTCTTCTTCTTCTTCTTCTTCTTCTTCTTCTTCTTCTTCTTCTTTTTTGTGGTACTGGGGATTGAACTCGGGACCTTGTGTTTGCCAGGCAGGTTCTTATTCTACTGAGCTATCTCCCCAGACCTCTCTTTCCTTTTTTTTTCAGATTAAATGGTAGTTTTTTGTTTTAGTTACCCATAAAACAATATAATACTTTATAAAAATATTAACCTCTAGGCTATCATTATTCATTAAAAAGTATGTTGCTAGAAGGCTGTTTATGCTAACATCCATTTTTGGTAAGGATTAAATTCCACATTAGGACGCTGAAGACAAAGCCTATAGGTTTTAATACAATGGAATACTGCCTTCTCATAATCTTACAGTAAGGATAAAACATTAACTTAATGTGTATTTTATAATTGCTATACATATTTAAATTTCCAAGAAAAAAATGTTTGGGATATGTGCATTCTCTTCTGAAAGAAGAAAGTCTCGGAACCTGAGATCTAATCTTTTCTCTTCAACATTTAATTCAATCTAAGAATACAGTGTTGCAACAAAATGGTTACGATTCTTTTTATTTTGTGGGAATACCAAAATCAATGTTGGCAAACTTACTCAATTCTCACAAATCTCAGATAAAGTCACAGACATAAAAAAAACTTTAAAAAGTCTTATATGAAAGAGATATCATACACTACCAGAAAAACTATGTGACATTTACTGCCCATTGATAACATGATTGTAAGTATGTGTAATGGATAAACAGACACAGCTCTGTTAATTTTGATACTTCTTTGAAAAGAATGCCTACAACTGTGCACCATTCCAGCTCTATTTTTTGTGTGGGAAAACTTACAAAATGAAAAGTAAAATCATTACTCCTGGACTTGTGGATGAAAAAGGGTAGTGCCATTGATTTCAGGTTCTGATTTCTAAAGAGAAAAAACAGACTTCATTCACATAAGGATGCCCAAAGTGCTCTGGCAGCCACTTATGCCATAGCGCCTGACCAAGTGTCATTCTGAGCTTGCGCCATTAGCATAGAAGAAACTGATTATTCCCAGGGCACTGCTGGTTCATCTGACTCTGTTAGAACTGGCAGCATTTTCCAACAATGTTGTCTGTCAATATATGGGCACATTTCAAAACATCAAGTAGTTTCCAGTCCACGATAGCCTAGGATAATTTTTTTTAAAGTATTTTTCTTTTTTTTTTTGTATTTTTACTTAAGGGTCTATAGGGTGTTCAGGGTCTCACTACTAGATGGGACTCAGTGATCTGCCTGTTTACAACCACCCAAGAGCTGGGATTACAGGTAGGTGCCACCACACCCAGTCTCTATCTCCATCTCAGTGTGCCCCCAGGGGCAGAGCTGGCACAGCAGGCCTGGGGAGTGAACTCCTGACCCCTGTGCCTGCTTGTAGGTGCTTTAATCCACTGAGCTATCTGGCCAGCTCTAGGATAATGTTTAAGATGAAATATAAATAATTTGATGCTTTTGGGCCCACCAGATAGCTCAACGGATTAAGACCAGCCAAATAGCTCAGGTTTTCTGTGAATCTAAGCTTCCCTAAAAATAATGGTTCAGAAAAGCATCTGATATGTTGATACTAACTAACCAACATACATAGAGTTACTAGAATATAGATTATCATTTCTACAAAAGGTCTCCCGATTTCTGTGTTAAAAGTGTGTTTGCTTTGTATATGTTTTAATCATTTTACATTCAGCATTTCCTCTGTTTCAAACACCTTCAACAACAGAAGTGTCACTTCGCTGCTGCAACACCCAGCACCACTATGATGGGTTTCCTAAGTGAGCCTCACTGCCGTGTTAGTGTAACCAAAAGGCCAGAGCTTACACTAGGGTCCATACCCACTGTTGCATGTTGAATGGCTTTTGTGTGCAGTGACAAATACGCAATGGTAGGTGCCCATCGGGCTAGAATAACACAGAATAGTTTCATTGTACTAAAAATCTTTTGTGTCTGCCTATTCATCCAGATTCCCTCACCCCTAGCAAGCACTGACCTTTTTACTGTTTCCACAGTTTTGACTTTTCAGAAAACATACAGTATATTACTTTTTTAGGCTGACTTCTTTCATTTGCTATTGTTGCAGGCAGCCAAGTTAGACAGAAATATTCTAGGAAGTCAGACAGGGCCAGGCCCTCAAGGAGACAAGATAGAAGACAAGGTGACTTTGCAACTTGAAAGAGACAGACACTCCCTATGGGCCACACCTCAAGACTGAGACAAAAAGAGGAAACACAGCTACATACTTCCCTAGGGATGGGCATCAGGATTGATATTCTAAATAGGTGTCAATCACCTTGAAAGAGCCCTATTGAGTCACTAGCCCAGCTCCTATCAGGAAGAGACCCTGTCCCATATTCATGACCACCTGCTACATGACTCGCTTCCCCATTTGGGGAAGTGATTTAATCAATTAATCATTTGGTACTGGATTTAATCAATTTTACCTGAGCAATGGTGCTTGTGATTTCATTGGTTGACCATAGTTTTGTCTCACCTCATGCCCACCTAAGCGAGTTCCCATGTCTTCTCCACTATCATAGACCCCCCTCACCACATGGTTTTCCTCTATAAAAGTCCCTGGAACACAGCTTCCCTGGGAACCACCCACTTGGGACCCCTCTCCTCTTCCTCTCTCAGACAGGCTCTTTCTTTTCCTCAACAAATCTATTCTGTTCATAACCTCCATTTGGTCCTAAAATTCATTCTTTGGTTTTAGAGAACATGAACTCGTCCAGATCAGGTCAGAAGATCATTTTTCCCTATGTCATTTGGAGGCTCCCTATATTTTTTGGAGGTCACCCACCCGAGATCAGTTTTTCTCCCTATATCACTATTAGGCATTTACGTTTCCTCCATGGCTTTTCATGATTTGATATCTCTTTTCCTTTTAGTGCTGGTTAATATTGCTTTTCTTGGAAGTACAAATATTTATTTATGCATTTATCTGCTGAAGGACAGCTTGGTTGCTTCCAGGCTTAAGCAACAACATGTAAAGTGGCAATGAATACAGATGTGAGGTTATGTAGGCACTGTTATAACTCAAAAATCAAATGACAACAGGACAAGTCCAAAATTTGAAGCGCTTTATTTTAGCTGGTACCAGTGGCACCCTCTGAGCCCAAGAGACAGAGAGGGGCCCTGATTGGAGAAACAGGGCAGTATTTAAACCCAAAAACCGCAAGATGGAGGTTTGAGCAAGCAGGTTATAGAAGCCAATAGCAAATGTTATTTTATAGATGACCTTTATTAGGATTGGTTGAGGGCCATCTGGGGGAGCAAGGTTTGAGGAAGTTTGAACCAGAAACAGGATGTACAGTTTAGCTGCACGTACAACTGCAGTTTCTTGGAATTTTTATAGTCCCTTGCAACTTTCTCTGACAGGGGGAATTGGGAGGGGTACTTTCTGGGACAGGAGGAGTTGGGAGGGGTACCTTTTTGGAACATTTAGCAACAGGTGTGTCAAGATCCTCAAAAATAGGGAAGGGGTAAAGATGTGGGGGAGTTGGGAGGGGTGAGTGCGGGTGTGGGGAAGTTGGGAGAGGTAACTTTCCCAGGATGGGGGGAGTTGGGGGGCGGTAGGCGCATACACAACAGGAACACGCGAGATTAGAAAAGCAAAATGGAGTCCAATTTGTCAGGGTATAACAGGCACCTAAATTTTTAACTATTTTGGGTAAATGCCACGGATGGCAGTTGCTAGACCACAGTGTAGCGGTATTTTGCCTTGGGTAAGAAATGAACAAACGTCTTCCAGAGATGCTCTTCCACCTCGGCTCCCCACTGCAGGGAGTGGAGGACTTTGGTTCTTCCACCTTGTCACCAGCACTTGGTGCTGCTGCCTGTGCAGCTTGACCTCTGGGACAGGCATGTGGTGCCACCTTATTGTTTTACTTTGAAATTCCAAAATCTTGCTGTATTCTTATTGATGGTGTATGTTCAATGAGGAGGCATTTCTGGTGTTTTGCTTGTTTTTGAAATCATGTTGTTTATTTTCTTTTGGTTGAGCTTTCAGGGTTTCTTGGGATTGTTTGTTTGTTTTGTATGTTTTAGGTAATAATCCTTTTCCAGGTGTGTGTTTTCCAGTTATTAGGCCGAGGTCTATGCACAGCCTTTCCTTTTTATTTATTTATTTTTTCCTCTGACAAGCTGCTTTTATTCTTTTGGTTAGTGTTGTTTTTTCTTTTTTTTTTTTTTTATTTTTTGGTGGAACCTGGGATTGAATTTAGGTCCTTGTGCTTGCGGGAAAGCGCTTATTCTACTAAGCCATCTCCCTCGCACCTGCTTTTATTCTTTTGGAGTATTAGTTATATTAACCTTTAAGGTAACTTGTTATGTATTGTCTATTTTATCTACTTTAAACACAATTATGCTTTCGAGTAAGCAAAATTTTAATTTAAGGATTTAAATTAAAAAAATCGACCCATGAACTCTGAAAATGAAATTTATATACTAGGTTAAGTTTATACTTCAAAGTTTTTATTGTGTTCATTGCTTACATAGGTTTTAATAGACACTTTGTGAGATGTCATCATTTCTTTTTCTTGTCTTTTTGAGACAGGGTCTCACTGTGCAGTTCAGGCTGGCCTTAAGCTCACTTTGTAGCTCAGGCTGGTCTCGAACTCACAACAATCCTCCTGCCTCAGCCTCCCTAGTGCTGGGATTACAGGCCTGTGCCACCACGCCCTGCTTGTCATCATTTCTTTCACAGAGAATTTAAATAATCTTTGTACTCAAAGTTTTATATCTTATGTAAATAATGGTAAAATCAAATAAGCATATATTATATGCTGGAAGATTTTTTTTTTTTTTGAGTGCTTTGTTTTCTCTGACCCTTATTTTTTATTTTTTGATATCAGGGATTAAATTCAGGACCTTGCACTTGCCAGACAAGCACTTAATCCATTGAGCTATCTCACCAGCCCAGTATCCCCATTTTATGGATAAAAAAACTGAAGCAAATAAAAAATAAGTTTCTGATTTCCATATAGCTTATGTATAAGTAGCAGAAAGAGGCTCCCTTCCTCAGCAGCGCAGTCTGGCACCCTGCGGCCAGCCGGCCCATCACAGCTAATTCATTATTTCATCTCACACGCCTCCTTTCTGGAACATTAAAATTTCTCAGTTGCTTTTGAATGAAAACATCTCTTTTAGTTTTCTACTAATACTAATATACTTGCAGAATATTCTTTCTCTAAAACAAATAGGAACATTTTTGCAAATAATTTTTGAGGAAAGACTGTAGGAATAAAGTATTATTCAATTCCATTTTCCTAAGTTGTCATAAATCAGGAAAACTTTTAAAAAATATTTTTTATTTTTTATGTACTCAAGGTCTACAGGCCCTTGCTATGCAGATCTGATTTGTAGTGATCCTCCTGTTTTCAGATTCCCACGCACTGAGATTACAGGCACGTGCCACCATGCCCAGTCTCAGTCCCCATCTCCGTGCAACCAGGGGCGGGGCTGGCATGTCAGGGATCGAACCCTGGTCCCTGAGCCTGTCTAAACAGGCACTTTAGTCAGCTGAGCTATTTGGCCAGCTCAGTTGTCATTACTCAAGAGTTGAACAATTTACTTACTGCTCTGTCATTGGAAATGTGGTGTGTGTGTGTGTGTGTGTGTGTGTGTGTGTGTGTGTGTGTGTGTGTGTAACAATTCAGCTCAGTTCTTGGGAACAATGGTAAATCCTTTGAGTCTCTTCATTATAGTATTGTGATGTTATTTTTGAAGTAACTAAAAGTCAGATAAGGGCCTGCCAAATAGCACAGCCTACTACAGCACCTGCATAGGCAGAGCACTGTAGCTGGCCCTACCCCTGGGGCTTGCTGAGACTTGAGACTGGTGGTATGGCTGTAATCCCAGCTCTCTGGGAGACTGAATCCACGGGGGTCACTATGAGTCTGATCTACATAGTGAGATCCTGTAGAGCCTGTACACCCTGTATCACATATATAAAAAAAATTCCAAATAATACAGCTTGAATAGTAGTAACACTAAAATCTCTGTTCAATATCTCTTAATAGCTTCTCAGCTCATTTTATACTTGCTGTTACAATTTACATTTTTTCTGCTCTTCCTTTACATTAAGTACTTCAGTATTTTTCATGCCATTTAAGTAACAGTTTTTACACTAGTTTTTGTTGAGGAATTTACAGGCAAAAGCCAATCTTTTAATACAAGCAAATTATTTTTCAAGCTTTCAGCAGGAGTAAGAATACATCCTTCAGAAAACTTATGGGTAATTTTCCTATCCAGTGACAGAATAGATGAGAGAAGGGGAGGTTTGCTGAAGTGTTTCCTAATCTCTCTTCTGGTCACATTAGGATTCATTTAAATATCAAAATTCAGAATGCATTTTGTGAAAGAAAAAAAATTCACACACATCGATGGTAGAGTACACGTGAAAAAGCAATGTGTTCATGTACAGGAAACTTTGTTTGATAAGAAAATGGTTCAAAGCCAGGCATGGTGGTGCATGCCTGTAATCCCAGCACTAGGGAGGCTGAGGCAGGAGGATTGTTGTGAGTTCGAGACCAGCCTGAGCTACAAAGTGAGTTTAAGGTCAGCCTGAACTGCATAGTGAGACCCTGTCTCAAAAAGACAAAAAAGAAAAAAAAAAAAAAGAAAATGGTTCAATTCACTGAAGATGTATCATGCTGAACAAATCCACCTCAAAGTAAAGCCGGTATGGGAAATGCACATGTACTCCAAAATCTCTCCCCTACACTACTCTGCACCTACATTTGTTTTAAATATCAGCTGGTGCTTCCTTAAGTTAGCAAATAAATATATGCATTCCCTACTAATTGCTAAGTTCTCTCTTACTGTGAGCACTGAACCAAGGGAATCAGGTGGCAGCTTTTGTGAACCCTGCAGGCTGGTGGAGAAGAGAGGAGAGACGGATATTAATGGATCAGCAGGAAGTTAATAAGGTAGCTTGAGATAATGATGTGACATGAAAACACACAGGGATTCATACTATTTTAATTTTAAGAATTAAATATTAAACACAAAAATGTTTTATTTAATACTATCACTTGCATTATTTACATCAAATGTATACCACATATATAAAATTAAAACATTGATTCTCAAAATCCAGTTTAAGGAAAAAGCCCTGACAGCTCCTGAATTCCCTCCTGGTCTCTACTTCTCCCTCAATTGAAACCTAAAGATTTTTACCATGTCTATACTAAAAATATATATTGTAACATACTGTAGAAGTGAAATCATACCTATTTTTGTAAATAATTTTGTTTCTGACATTCAACTCAGTTGTATATTCACCTTGAATCCTACATAAAATATTTCACCATGTGAACTTATCACAGTTCATTTGTCCACTCTGGTCTCCAGTGACATTTGGGCTATTTGTTTCTCCCTTGAAGTCCTACCACAGCTGACTCATCTCTGGGTAGTTCTGATCATGCCTTTAACCTAAATAATATATATATATATATATATATATATATATATATATATATATATATATATATATATATATATATATATATATATATATATATATATATATATATATATATATGTAGCTAAGTGTGGAGTATAGAATACAAACCCATATTTATATTAGAAGGTATATGAGTTATACAGGACATTAGTTCAAATTTTCCAGATGCATTTTCCACTTTTTAATAAGTAGTGTTGTTTCCCATTGGCAGAGCTAGCATTTGGAAAAAGAACATTCTGCACAAGGTAATATATGCAAATGTACATGTATTAACTAATACATCCTCAGGTAGGATGAGCTTGTTGTCTTCTAGAATAGAAAGCAGGGGAGGGGCGATATAGCAAGAAACAAATGTCAGAAAAGGGTGAAATCAGGACATTTGAAATAGCAACCAGGAGGAAAAATCACACAATGTTATGTACTCCACTGAATAAATAATGTTAATAAAAAAACTATGGACTGCTAGGCAGCCAAGTGAAGCCAACAAGATGTTTTTATTTTATTAAAAAGTCCTCAGGGCTGGGGAGATGGCTCTGTAGAATAAGTGCTTGCCAGGCAAGCTCAAGGGCCTGAGTTCGATCCCCAGTCCTCTATGCTGTGGACTCCAGATGAAGAAAAGGGCAGAAAGCAGGGGCTCCATGATAGATGTCTGTCAGCTGGTGCTTCCTTAAGTTAGCAAATAACTCTGCAGTTCTTATTGCACAGGGGAGGTAACTGGTGTCCCTCACGGTGCCACCTCCCCCAGCCTCTGTGCTTTTCATGGACTCAGCAGGGCAAGAACCTGAGCCACATGCAGCTCCAGGCTTTGGTGCAGGCTGGCCAGGCTGCTGTCAGCAGAAGACACTGGTCTTACCTTGAAACTTAGCCTTCTTTATATATTTAGGTTTTCTCTGAGACTTCCAGGAATCTGTGGGGTCTAAAGCTCTTTGGCACAACCAGACTATGAGTACGAGACCCCAGTCAGTTATTTCAGTCTTCCATGTGTTTGTTTTCCTCTCCAGAACAGTCAACATTATTTACTGATGAAAGAACAACTACAAAACCAAATGAAGCAATCCTGCCTGATGAATTAGTGTGCCTACTTACATCTATAGAAAGAAATAAAGTGTTTAAGATAAAATAGGTAGACAAGGTAGTTAAACAAAAAGGGACTGAAGAAACACAAACTGCAGTTTGTTTTTTTAAATGAGTCATCAGTCTTGTCTCTGACTCTGCTACGTGCACTTTGTAGCACATTAGACTGTGCTCCAGTGAAATTATCCTTTTTTCAAAGACCAGATAATGCCCCAAATGTCTAAGAGAAGAAGGCCCTTTTTTGGGATTTGTGAAATGCTAATATATTTTTGTGCTACAATGTTAAAAGAACATAATGTATTTACAAAGATCCTTAAACTTAAACTTCATTTCCACTTTGAAAATAACAGAATGTCATTAACTAATCCAAGCCTCAATAGGAAGAAGCAATATATCATAATGTAATCATTTAAGGTTTTTTACCAAATTTCTTGAGAGAAACGTATTCCATTCCTAGCAGTATGTGTCAACCTACATATGTTCACATCAGTGCATACACTCAAAATGTAGAACTGCATCAAAAGTTTCAGAATCAAAATTTACCATTAATGCATGAATGTACCCAGAGTTAACCAATTAGTTTATTCTATTCCCTTTATCCGTACTCCCATCCTTCCTTTCTTGTCTTTTTCCTTCTATCCTTCCTTCCTTCTTTCCTTCCTTCCTTTATCTTCCTTTATTCATATTGCTAAAATAGGAACATGGTAGCATGTAAGAATATTTATATAATAATATTATTCAATCATGTGCCTTGAATATGTACATATTATATATATAATTTCATTATGTAAACATTTAAAACATTTTTCTGCAAGATATACAGCTACTCTCAGTTAGTTCAATGAGTAGAAAGATTTGTACTAATAGTATTTGGGCAGGATATCCTGTCCGCTTCTTGTACTATGGATAACGAATAAGAAGATAACAATGTACAATGTATTAATTATTAAAACTGCCCTATTAATAAGTTTTGAAAGTGTCTCATTATTATTTGTTTCTCAATAAATTAAAAAATAAAACATCTTTTAAATTGTAGGAAAGTCAATGATTCTCTTTTTGTGATGACAATAGCATGCATTCTGCATGGTTCCTGTGAGTTAAACAAGATAATAAATACAGTAGTTTCCTTTTATTTATTATTTCACTTTCCACTGTTTCAGTTTCCATGGTCTACTGTGGTTCAAACTATTAAGGAGAAAATTCCAAAATAAATGAAATTCAAAAGTTTTTTGATGCATGCTGCTCTAGGAGGTATGGTAAACTTCCACGTAATGCTGCTCTGCTCTGTCTTGGATGTGAATGATTTCTTTGTCCAATGTACCCTAGCTGTAGATTGTACATGCCAGTTATTGGCTTGCTAGCTGCCTAAAATCTCATATCAAAAAATTTCAGATCAATTATTTCAATATAAAACTCCTTGTGTTACCCTTATTTAACTTAATAATGACTTCAAAGACTCTGAGGAGTGGTGGTCAGAATTCAGCTTTGCAAAGACAAGTGTATTGTCACAGATATTTGTGGGGAAAACCCATAGTATACATTGAACTGAATAAATCTGAGGTTTCAGCCATTCACTGAGGGCTTCATTCCCCATAGAGAAGGAAGGGAAGACTGTAAAGTAACCTGTGCAATATTATAATCAATAGGAAAATTGCTCGGTAAATAGTAGCCATCAATAAAACATTTTTAATTTCAAGTCAAAATAAAACTCTGAATATTTAAATATCATTCAAATAAAATTTGTGATATGTCACTTGAATCTGTTACAAAGTGGAACATAGAAAAATAATCCACAATGTACTGTATGAATTTCTACTTCATGGAAACTTGTAACAAAGGTAAAAAATTGCTTTTCAGGCAGAATTGAAAACTTTACAGCATCATTTGTGTACACATATCCATGTGGAAAACTGCCCTGATAGTTCAGATCAGCCTATCCCTTCTATGTCATCAAAAGAGTGCTTCAGTTGCTACCAATATTTTTCTTCACGCCAACTAAAGCTATCACCTAGCTCACAATGGTGAAAGATGTCAAAGGTAGCATCTTCCTGGGTTCCCATGCACCAGGAGAAGTCCTCCTTAGATGTACAGAAAGATGACAAGTCTGTGCAGTGGGGCTCACATGGACTCTGAGACCATGAGTCCGTCTGCTGGTCTACTCCGCTACTGCACATCATTGCCATGCAGAAGAGTAGGTTTCTGCTGCCAGCTCTTCTTATTTTATTTTAAGGAGACTAAATATGTGAAGTTCTGTATGATAATTCTTTATTTCTAGAATTTGGCAAACAGTATTAAAAGTTTAAACTCTGTTTGGGCCAAACAAAATGCATGGCTGGCTGGATCTGGCCCATAAAGTACTAGTTTAGAACCATGGTATAATGCAGCTTGGAGATTCACTTGCTGAAACCAGAGGAAGGAGAGTATGGGAATTAATTAGATTATTGTGAATAAGAGTTTCTTAATATACTTGGAGAGACCTCTACTTCAAACACTGCATATGAATAATACATGATAATGCCATGAATACTATTGTACTTTAAACATAAATGTACCACCACATTAAAATAGCTTCTGAATCTTCCTCTTGTTCTGAGTTGCAGAACAAATTTGCATGCCCCAATTACCAACATTCTGCTGTGCATTTAGCAAAAGAATGCTTCCACAAAAGAATGTATGTCATTCAATAGAGAATGTGACATAACAGTTTGAAGCTTCTAAACTGAACAGTGAATGTTTAATTTTGTCACTGACAAACATAAGCTATTCTCCAATTTCATTAGGAGTATAGGTGTTTTCGCACTTACAGATGTTGTACAATTTTTCTACATAAAAAGAAGTTCTTGAAAAATGTGTCAATTCTGCGTGTTTTGCACATTATGTAATAGATAATCTCACAAAATAGTGGCAGTAGTAGGGTTTAAGAAATTATATTTACATGACAGGTCCTTTTCTACTACTTAAAGGCACATAGGTTAAAAACAAGTATGCAGAATTTCCATATGGTCACATTTGTACTCTTCCTCTCTTTTACACTTTCTTGCATATTTTCCTTTAAATACATTTTGATCATCATATAATTAAGTCCCCAACATAATTGCATAACTTAAACTAGTATTTGTGTCTTTCTATTTAAGTATATAGACCCACTTAATAAACATACTAACTATACTTTTACATGTAGTCTAAGAAATTTTACTTGATATAAATCTAAATGATGTACTTAATGGGGATGAAAGATAGTAAGCCATTAAACTTTATTGAAGACTATAACAATTGTCTGTGTGAGTTCGTTTTTTCATAGTAGGTATTAAATATTTACCTAACACCTATTAGTTACCTACCCCAATGTAAATATGATTGATTTCCCACGTGCCGCATGCCGTGCTGGCCCCACCTCCAGCCCCGGGAAGTGCTGAGCCCGTGACCGAGTCTGCTTGTGGGGGCGCTTGCCTGTAATCCCAGCCCTGGCAAGGTTGAAAATAGGAGGATCTCCAGGAGCCAATCTGTGTAATGAGATGCCATATCAAATACATAAAAATTAAAAAAAAAAGACTTATTAGTTACACTCAAATTTCCACAATTATATGTTATTATAGACCTTCCACAGATCTATCAAATCAAGTACAAGCCTTAGAATATCATTGAAAATATTATATAATAGTACACAATCGTTTTTACATTATTTCATACTCTTTTATGTGTGCTAATTCTGCAGTCACATCAGAACATTTCAAAAAAAAATCATTTATTTGTTTATTTGGTACAGGGCCCCACTATGGTGCTTCTGTGGTGTTGGCATGGCATGCGGTACCTGGGATTGAACCTTGTCCTTGTGCTTGCCCGGCAGATGCTTAGACAGCTGAGCTATCTCGCTGGCCCCATATCAGAGAATTTTATCAGTTAGAATACTTTTATTTATAAGAAAATAATAATTTCTTAGCAGAAAAAACAAAGGTCCTAAGCCACAAATTCATCAACCAGGCATGATGCCATTTAACTCTTTTACATTTAATGAAGAGAAAACATTTTCATAGCAGCGTCACACTCACCCTTTACGACTGGCCATAAGTGGTTCTCAAAGACAAGAGCTAGCCACAACTACTAAGTAAACTGCCAGTGAGTCTGCCAAATCTATAACCCCAAAGCAATTATTTTCTCCTAACTAAATCTACCCCAATTTCATCCCTTTGAAAGATATATTTCTTCTAAATTGCACACTTGTTAAATTATCATTCAGTGGCCAAATTTCATCCATAGAATTTGAAGTCTTTTACTTTCCAAAGAAAAATAAGTTATGAATTTTAAACATTAGTCTATCTCTATCTTGTACTATTTCTACATGGCTTGTAAGTTATTGTATATTTTTGTTAATTTGCACGTCAAATTTTGAGTATATTAGAATTTAAGAGTAGGGGTGTGTGTGTGTGTGTGTGTGTGTGTGATACGAAGAACCAAAGAGGACCTCACAATTTCTAGGCAGAAAATGCACCACTGAGCCACATCCTCAACCCTGTATAACTAGATTCTATTTTTACAGCTTTCAAATCTATCACCATTTAAGAAAATGATATAGTCACTGAGTGAATATTCACAATATGAACTGAATTTTAAAATGTCAACCAAACCCTCTATATATATTTCAGGTGATTTACAAATTAAAGTTAGAGGGCCGGTGAGATAGCTCCGTGGACTAACGCACCTGCCTAGGCCAGCGTAAACAAGCACAGGAACCGCAGTTCGAACTCCGGTACCACTTGCCACACCAGATCTACCCCCAGGGTGGGCTGAGCTGGCCCAAGTCCAAGCAGGCTGGTGCACCCCTAAAATCCCAGTGTTGGGGAGGCTGAAAGCAGAAGGAACACCATTTGTGCAAGCTATGTAGTAAGACCCTGTAACACCCAAATACATTTTAAAAAATTAAAGTTAGAACAATATGTGAAAGATGATGATAAAAATACAGAATCAAAATAAAACAAAATTGGATACCATGGAAAATTGGAGAATCACATGACTGATGTTTGTGTTAAATTTGTTTGATAGCCTTTGAATAGGTAAGAATCAAAAGGAGAACATGTTGAATTTCATCGATGTCCTATTTTTTTTTAAATGCAACTTATGAGTTCAAGCTTTCCTGAAAGCACCTATACTCAGCAATAAATCAATATCAACAATCCTTAATTGATAATCATTCATTAGTAATCACCAGTATCATAAACCTCTTTCTAGAAAAATTTTTATCCTTATCTTACTATTCTATAATTGCAATTTAATAAAATACACAAAAGATAATATCATGATAGAAGGCACATAGTAAGTTTGATCATATATAGACTGGAAAATTCCTACCATAGAAACATATTTATGTCTCTGAAATATTGCAAATGAGTCCATAGTAAATATTTTCAATATGCTAGGTCTAAATATATACTGATATCTACAAAAATGCAGTCTACCACTTCTCTTTTTTATGTCAAGATTAATGTGTTTTGACAAAACTAATGTCAAATGCTCCCTACGTGGGGTTTCTCAATATCAGCACTGCACATGCTTTATGAAACAGAATACTTTGGTGCGGAGGGCTGCCCTGGGAGCGGCAGGATATTCAACAGTGCTTTTGACCTACATGTCCTCTTGTTTGCACCCAAAGCCCTCCTAAACAGTCATAAGTGCATCCTGTACAGAAAAATTGTTCCTGGTGAGAATCTCTGATTTGGAGGCAGTCTTGTATCCATAGCATAGTGAGAGCTTGGGCTTCGGGTGAAACAAAACATGGGAAATCACATAATGTATAAACATAAGGTATTAGGGGATTATTGAAGTCTCTTATTTGGTCAACACTGCAGTTATAGTTTCAAGGGATGACCAAGATCTAGCGGAACCAATGTGTATCAGCAAGAGATGGCAAATCACTTGTTTTATTTTCAGCAAAAAGCACTTAACAGGATACGAAGTCTGGATATTGGAGAATACAATGGTGTAGAGAAAGACTAAATAACCAAAACAGGTTGTTGCTAATGAAAACAATTCTGCAACACACTGCCCACTGTTGTGCAGTGCTTGTGCACCTGATCCAGTCTTCTGAGAGTAGCAGGACTCAACCTGGAAAGCTGATAGTCTTCTACTGCCTTTTCCCCATTGTGTCTGCTCCCCTTTGACTTTGAATCCCTAGATTTATAGGCATTTCCCTAAATCCAGATGAATATCTATTGCTTATATAATTTCTTTTTTCTTAAGTCCATATATCTAATAGATCAGCACCTCTATATATTGTAGTAATGTGTTCCCCTTTCTATCTAGAAAGCAATGATTTCCTTCAGTTTAAACTATTACTATATGCAGGGGGCTGGGGAGATGGCTCAGTGGAATAAGCACTTCCCTGGCAAGCGCAAGGGCATGAGTTCCATCTCTGGTTCTGCCAAAAAATATGTATATATATTGTGAACTATTACTATACAGAAGTTAATCCTTCATGTATCTGCATTTATACAAGCTCTTAAAAGCTGTTTTTACAGAATAATTTATGAAAATAAAAATTTTCATAGAAATGTTTCAATCATTGAATCTATACTTTTGTTGTTATTATGGTAATATATACTCTATTATTTCACTACCTCCAGATAGACTCTCTAGGCATATGTGATAGCTACTAATTTTTTTTTTGCTATTATTATATTGAAATTTGCAGGCCATAAGCATAACATTTACTTTTTTTTGAGATTTGTACTGTAATATGGGCTTGCATTTGTTTGGAATGTTGAATTGTCTTCAGGTCTCTAAGCTAAAGCTTACTGTGACTCCAAGTAAATTACTCCTAAGAATTTATCACAGACAGATTGCACCCCATGAATCTCTAAAATATTTGTTCTTTGTAACATAGTGTTCAGAAAGCATGCGCAGCTCGGTGCAGATTTATTTGGTTCACTGTGTTCTGCTGATTGGCTTCTTCCGTGGAGCCCAGTTCTCCAAGGGGTTTGGAGGTAAGGGCTGCGTGATTCATGCCACGTGTGCTGCCTGAGCCATTCATCTAGGAGACCAACGTTGGGTACTGCTGGAGTCTGGGATGGAGCTCTTCTCCTGCTCCCCTGCTGGGAATGTGCAGAATTTATTTCATCATTCCACACCTGAGGTGAAAGTTAGCAGAGAAAAAATACAAAGGCATTCAAATAGCATTCTTCTACTATATAATATGAAGAGCGAAAAAAATGAGTAAAGAAAGACTAGAGGTACAGGAACACTTCTTGTGTCTTTCCTAATATAAGGCCTTTATTAATGAGTTTTACTCACAAATAACATGTAAAAGCAATTAACTAGAATAAATCTGTTTTTTTCTAAATTTTCCCAAAATATGAAATGTAATGAATGGTAAGAAATAAAAATTGCCTGGCTAAATCTTTAAATGTTTTTATTCTAAACTTTATAAAAAATTTTTATTCTAAACTTACCACAAATGTACCATATAATGTTCACAAGTTTAGTAAACTATGCAGCACTTAAATCTATATACATAGATATTATCTGAATGATATTTATAAGTTTTAGGATTCTTCACAAAGGTGAAACTTAAATTTTCAATTTTAATAAATCATAAAATATTTAAACATGAATGACATTCTATTTATCATTTATATTAATTTAAGATATTATTTGCAATTTCATATGCCCATTGAGCAACTGGTACAAACTATTGCATGGGGAAACTATTTTTATTTCATTCTAGCTAAGAAAGCTAAACCTTTAATATGCTCATTCTATACCATGCACTTTTTTTGTGTCTCCTATTATTTGTGTAATAGCCACTATGATCATTTTAAAAACAAATTAATTAATTAATCTGCTCCAGTTTGCTTTTTATGCATTAAAATATTGTTTGCTCTCTACTAAATTGCTTCTCTCTACTAAATTCTCTATATCGCTCCTCTATCAACTATTTTCTTTCTTTCTTTCCTTTCGTCCTTCCTTCCTTCCTTCCTTCCTTCCTTCCTTCCTTCCTTCCTTCCTTCCTTCCTTCCTTCCTTCCTTCCTCCCTTCCTTCCTTCCTTCCTTCCACTGAACCGGGGATTGAACTCAGACCTTGAGCTTGCCAAGGAAGCACTTATTCCACTGAGCCATCTCCCTGACCCCTATCAACTACTTTCTTTGTCTACCTCTCATAGTATAAATGGTACTTCTTGCAGAGGTGTAGCTATAGTGGGTCACTACCAGATAAGTCTCTGTCTCAGCACTTTATGTAATTTACCACATGTCTCAATCTAAACCAAATGCTCTAATTGTGTATTACAAGGCTGTGATCAAGGCCTGGCCAGATAGCTCAGCAGATTAAAGCACCTGCTTAGGCAAAGCCAACAGCTGCGGTTCGATCCCCAGTGTGCTGTGCCAGCCCTGATGCCCAGGCACTCTGAGACAGTGATTGCGACAGGGCATGGTGAGGTGAATCTGTAATCCCAGCGCTTGGAAGGCTGAAAACAGGAGGATTACTATGAGTCCAGTCTGTGTGGTGAGACTCTGCAGACCCTGTCCTAAATATATTAAGAAAAAAAAAAAGTGTGATGGGTGTAATTAACTAAAGTATAATTTTACCCTCAAGTTCTCTAAGATGTTAGATAAAAATGAGAAAGCAGGCATGGTCATAACACTTTCTCACATTTAATACTTACAAGTATAGATATGTGCTCAGCTTTGCTCAGCTTACACACAGACCAAATACTGTCAGAAGCTGCAATTGTTACGTAGAGTCTGATAGGAGATGTTATTCAATTTGGCCGTAGCCACTACCATTAACTCTGTCTTAACATTAAACATTCACTTCTTCTCTTGACTTTCCTTGGTTTTGAAGTCAGAAGAAGTTTTAAAGTATTTTTGTTGTATTACATTTAATTAGCTCTGAAATCAGCAAGTCATTGTAATAAAACAACAGTAGGTTATATGATACTTTAAAAGTCTAAGAGTTTAGAACACTAAAAGTTTTAAAATGTTATCAAAGGTACTTTTTAAATATTCAGTTGTCAAATAGTAATTTAATTTTTTTTTCTAGAGAACTTTACTGACTTAGAATAAGACATTTTATATAGGTATAATGATTTCAGGATATAATCAAATTACCAAAATAATGTGGATAGGAATCTATGGCCAAACATGAATGGTGTTATAAAGTCATATGATTTAATTGAAGTCAGTTGCCTTTCTCACCTAAGCAAGATAGTCATAGTTTCTGAATACTGGCAATTTCAGAATGGCTGTTTGTAATCCTTTCTGGGAATTTGGTTGTCTTTGACATTCACAAGAGTAAACAATAATATATACAAAATGAAACATGACTATTATTTTTTTATTTGCATTGTAAATGGATACAGCATAATTTTGAAGGTAACCAACTCATCTTCACTGAATTGTATTAGGCTAGAAGAGTGTCACTGCACTTTAAGGTGGAGAGTTTTCTTCTCAAAACAGATATTGATGCAAGACATTCTGGACAGAGAAATTGGTAATTTATATTTTCTTTTATTTAAAAAACTCAATATTTAACTGTTTTTCAGTAAATTTATTTATTCAGACTGATCATTTAAATACATTTTACTATGCTATAATGAAAAAAACAGGATTGTGTTTCTATAGAAAAAGGGCCGAGGAGCCAGGCAGATGGCTCAGTGGAATAAGCACTTCTCTGACAGGTGCAAGGGTCTGAGTTCAATCCCCAGTTCTGCACCCCCCCAAAAAAAAAAGAAAGAAAAAGAAAAGGGCTGGTCAAACAGTTCAGAAGATTAGAGCACCTGCAAGCAGGCACAGGGGCCAGGAGTTCGATCCCTGGACCTGTCATTCTGGCTCCTGAACATTCTGAGACAGAGATTGAAACTGGGCATGGTGGTGTGTTCCTGTAATCCCAGCACTTTGGAGGCTGTAAACAGGAGGGTCACTACGAGTCTGATCTAATAGTGAGAGAATGAACACACTGTAGACTCTTCCCTAAAACACACACACACACACACACACACACACACACACACAAAGTATTTCTATGGAAAAAGGTGTAATATTTCCTATTAATAATTTAATTTCCTATTATAATGTCGTCTAAGATCCTCTCCTCAAATAAATTATTACACAGGTGGCAAAGTGATTCAGTCTTTTCTACACAAGACTTTTCAGATCAAAAGGTTTATGAAGCAATATTATTATGAAGGATTTCACTGAAACTACAGATGAAAGATCATTCAGGAAATGCATGGAGAGGGAAGAGCAATGTGAAATGCTGCTGAGCTAAAGTGAGCTATGCTTTGTCTCAAGGGCCGTCATGACTTAATGCATTGCAACTGTAATAAGATATATCAGACTTCGCACAAAAACGACTATGCAAGTAGTTACAGAGAGAAAACTAAATAAAATAAATGGCTATCTTTGTGTACAGATGTGTGTATGTGTATGGTTACGTACATTACATATCGAGATTCAATTTCATTGCATAAATATAGCTTAGATATATACCTTATTTTTAATTCACGGTTTTGAAAAGATCAAAAGCCCATCACATGAACATCAAATAGCATAAATTGAATATTTTCTATTAAAAAATACTTGCCCTTACTATGTCTTTCTCAAAGATAAGACATTGATACTCCAGGTAGAGACTATTTATGTTTTTCCTTTCAAGAAAGGCTTGACAGCTGCTCCCTGGAGAGGAGCTTCTACTCTTTAAATTTTTATTAAGCTACAGTATTTGAAATTTGGAGAGTAGACATTAGCCTTTGAGGTGCAGTGTTTGATGGTATGAATCTTTTAAGCTGTAGTACTGTGAGAGAAGATTTTAGAGATTTGCTACAGACCATTTATCAGGGGACCACAAAGCATTTGTGAACAATGTATGGTGAATATATGCTAGCAAATTTTTCATTAGACAGTATAGGGAAATCATAGTGGTATGTTTTTCAGATTTCAATGACATGTCAAGTAACATAGTTACGAGGGGCATAATGGTTTTTACCTCCCATTTAGTTCTCATTTTCAGGCAAAAGAAATGTCTCCCTGCCTAGAGTTGCTTTATATTGTAGAAGTGGCGTGTAGCATAAATTGCAATGAAAATAACAGGAGCATACAAAGTGAGAAAAGAAATATAAAAAGGAATGTGGAAATGAGGGTGGCAGTCACAAAAGTATGCGTGAAAACGGCATTTCCATGTTTTTACACAGCAAAGCAGATCTTTGTGAAATCCTTTCTGTGAGCCTACCAGAGCAGAAAGATAGTCTTTTAATTTCTTTTTTTTTCCTAACAAGTGTTTCTGCATTTACTTGGAATCTAGTTGTAACACTTTAACACTCCTTTCCATAATATACTTGTCAGAAGCCAATACAAAGCACAGGTTGAATATTATAGTTTACATAGTATACAGGCAGTAGAGAGAAAATGTATAAGCGTTAAGTAGCCCAGGAATAAAGAGCAATGGCAGGAGAAGCAGATGTTTTTCTTTTTTTTTTTTTTTTTTTTGAGACAGGGTTCACTATGTAGTTCAGGCTGGCCTTAAGCTCACTTTGTAGCTCAGGCTGGTCTTGAACTCACAACAATCCTCCTGCCTCAGCCTCCCGAGTGCTAGGATTATAGGCATGCGCCACCACGCCCGGCCCTGTTTTTCTTATTATTTATTTAATTTTTTCTTTTCCTTTTTTTGTTAACTTTAAGAAAGGTCTACAGGGTGTTCAGGGTCTCACTACTAGATTGGACCCATAGTCATCCATCAGTTTACAGCTGCCCAAAAGCTGGGATTACCAGTGTGCACCACCAGTCTCAATTGCCATCTCAGTGTGCCCCAGGAGCAGGTCTGGTACAGGAGGCTTGGGGATCGAACCCCTGACCCCTGCACCTGCCTGTAGGCAATAAAAAGCATAGTTTGGTTCTTCATCACAGCTTAAAATGGACCACCTTATGTTATTATTTCATGGAGAAATAAAATAATAAGAGAATAACAATATCCAATATAATAAGGATCATTATCTTCACTTAGAACTGTTTTAAAATATTCATTGTATTTTTTAACACACAAGATCTTGCTCTGCTCCTTTTATAATCAGAGTCCTTTATGGGGTAAAAGTGACCAAAACATGCTATTTGCTGGACAGTGATTTTAGGAATGATATTTAAGCCAGTTGACTGCCTCAATACTGCAATAAATGGTTTTAACTAATGTTTTGTCCCTGAACAGCTGCCTGCTCTAAGAATGCTGTTGAGGAGACAGATATTCTAGTCAGGCTCAGCTCTTCGCCCAGAAGCTGGCCATCCTCCTTGTTAGTGTTTTCTTTTTGACCTAATGTTTTTATTTATCTTGTTTTTTTCCTTTAATGCTCCTAATTTTCTATATCAAAGCTTATGACATTTGAAGGGAATTTCAGAAACAGCTCTCACTTTTGTCTTTGTACAACAAATTATTTCTCAATGATAAATGTAGGTTTTTCTATCAAATTGTATTATATGGGTGAGAACAGGATTCTAAATTTAATGTATTGCAGGTAATTGTTAAGGAGCATATTGATTAAAAAGCCTAGTATAGAACATAAGGGTATATTGCTTAATAAGGTCTTTATATTTGAAATATAAAGTACATAGCAGACAAATTTGGAAAGGTGGTATACTGAGGAATTTATAGCTCATAATGTGTAATTAATGTCAAAATTAAAAACAAATATATTAAAAAATAACATTGAAAAGTTAGCTTGACAAATAAATCATGCAAATTTTATTCACTCTATGTAGTCTAGCACCACTTGCTATGAGAAATATCTCAATATAAATTTTAAAGATTCATTTTTAAATCTTGATTTTAACAAAAAATTATGTATAGTTTTATTTAAATAAGAGTTATATAATGAGATTAGAGCTTTATTTACTTACTTATTGTTTTTTAATTTATTTATTTGGTAGAAGGTCTGACTATGCAGCAGAGGCTCACAGTGTGCCTCTTATTTTCAGGCTCCTTGTGCTGGTATTTCAGGTGTGTGCCACCACACCCAGTTTCAGTCACCAGTTTAGCCCACCTGGGAGTTGGGCCAGAGCATATAGCTTTATTTAGGAAATATGTATTCCACATTTGTTTGTATTATTACATTGTAAATTAATATTTTGTAAATTTAACATGCTGTATATGTTCTATAATTCTCATAGGTTATCATATATTTCTTATGTATTCTCTATGTATTTAAGTAATATATTCTTTATACATATTTTATATGGAACTTAGTATGTTCTTTTTATTAAATTTAGTTTTATTATTTCATCTTGAAAAGTAAAAGAGAGAAACAAGAAAAAAATCAGAAACAATGGCAGAAACAACGTAACATACAACAATACATATATATGTCACAGATTATCAGAACAAGAATACTGATTAACAATGGTTGGTACATTATCCATTTTTATTATCAAATCTGCTGCTCATATTAACAGATATAGTTATTAAGATAGGACATATTGTTGCACATTACTTCTTGTTTTCCAGAAACCTAAATGGTTGTTTTTGTCCTTCTTGTTCTGTCTTTTTTTAAAATTTATTTTGAAGAGTATATACTAATAATTGATATAGCATTATAAATGGTACACATTTAGGAGACAAAGATACAAAGTATTCAGGTATCATTTTTGTATTACACCTTGCTATCCTCCATGCAGTTGCTCAGATCACAGATATCAGCATACAATTAGTCAAAGTGAAAATTCTACACATTAAATGCTATTTTCAAAAATCTGATGGAAATTTTTAGTACAATCACCTCAGCCATCCTGTACATATGCTTGCTTGTTTCTTTCTTGCCTTTTTTCCTATCTGGAACTTAACATTTTCTTTCCATATTTATATTATATATGTATTTAAGTGAAACAAATTCTATATATATTTCTATTTTTATATAGCTACAAATGTACTATCCTTTTATGCATGTTATATTCATATATAATGTCAAGAGTACTGGATCAGTGTTACACCTTAGGGTATGTAGATGTGTACAGAGAAAAAGAATGTTTTACTTCAAAGCTATTTTGACCAAAGTGCTACTTTGGTAACTTTTATGTTAAAAGATGTTTCTTAAAAATAAGCTCATTTTGCTATAAATGTAGACAAAGGGCCAGTCATTTTAGCATATTTAAAATATGTTTTCTTTTTCTCTTACATGTTATTGAATATTATTGTGTCAAGGAAAATGGGCAATTGGATTAAATTTCATAGGATATATATGCTTTTGGCTATTAACATATTCAATCATATTATTTAATGAGTAATGAAAGATTTTTGAACACTTTCTTACCTATTTTACATAAATTTAGATAACTTAGATATTTACTTTTAAAATATCATTCTTTGAATTTCTTTACAAGCTACAGCAATTATAATCTTATCTGTTAATCTGAGCAGCAGATTTGACAATAACATAATTTCTTTCCATAAGAAATAGTGAAAAGACAAAACTATTAATTTGAAGACAGCAATATCCAGTATAACAAGCATTTTTTTAATAACTACCATTGTTGACCTCTTAGTATTTTATTTAGTAAAATTCTGTATCATTTCCATTTTTGAACTTTTAGTTTTTTTCTCTCTAAAAAATAAAAGCAAATCAATATAAAACAATTTTAAAAAGGAAAAATCCTGTTAAGACTAAATGGTAGTATATTTTGTGTTCTTATTGCATAGGTTACAATTATAATCTTATTTGACTTCTATTTTAGGAAGATAATCAAAAATATTTTACATGTGAATTTCTCTCATACTAGATAGAAAATATAATCTTTTTTTCGTATTTTAGGGAAGGGTGTACAGGGTGTTCAGAATCTCACTACTAGATCAGACTCATAGTGTACAGGGTGTTCAGGGTCTCACTACTAGATCATACTCATAGTGATCCTCCTGTTTGCAGCCTCCTAAGAGCTGGGATCACAAGTGTGTGCCGTCACACCCAGCCAATTGCCACTTGAGCACACCACAGGTGTGGGGCCAGCACAGCAGACCAGAGGATTGAATCACTAGCCCCTGTTCCTGCTTTCAGGCACATTAATCTGCTAGAAAATATATTCAAAGTTTATGAAAATTATGTAAATTTAAAGTAAAATTTATCTGAGCATAAAACTCTTAAATGCTCATTATATAACTGGAACTAGGAATAAAATACCAGTAGAAAAAAAAAATTCCCAAATCATTCATTAATCTGATAAAAAGAGATAACGTTTACAGACACATAGCCATTGGAGACTATATAAAGCAGAACATAATTACGAAGTTGTTATGGAATAGTCTTGCTACTCAAAAGCCTGCGGAAAGGAACTCGCAAGCACAACTGTTATAAACGCAACACTCCAAACTATGCCTCAATTCTACTGAATTTCATATCTATGCAAAATTCTCAGGAATATTTGCGTGATTGTTAGTGCTAGAGAAACACTCATTTAGAACACTAAGATTTTTTAGGCGGGTACATGTGTTTCATAGAGTAAGGGATTACATAAGGGAATCAAGGCTGGATTATAGATGCTGAAGTTCGTAATGACACTAACTAAGCAACCAAGGCTTCAGCTCACCATGTCCTGGCTCCTGAGCTCCATCTGGTCAACCACCTGCCTGTCTCTGATACTCTCCCACCTCTTTCTGTGTTAATCCAGATGCTGTGTGATAGTTGTCTACAACTACAGAGTGCTCTTTGTTTTTAAGATTCCTTTTTAAAAATCATGCTCCTGCAGCCTTCAAAATGTATATGAAGAAATATACAAATTTCCTCCTTGTAGGATAGAAAAGAATTATTTGCTAAATGATAACTAAGTTCAGACATAGTTAGGCTACTGTTCCTGCAGTGTATACTGGATGACATTCACTCTGTTGTAAAACATCTGCTCTTACTCCCGAGAGAACAGACATAACCAAGGAGATGAAGCAATGCATTCTTCTCCTTAGTTGTCTGAATCATGGCCTTCTGAAATCCTACTATGAAATAAAATATTTGTGAGATATTTGTAATTCATATTATTTAATGAGTGGTGAAAGTTCTTTGAACACTTTTCCTATTTACATTAATTTAGATAATTCTGATATCTACTTTTAAAATATGCTTTGAGTCTCTATGTCTATATAGGTACATGGATGTCAAGATGACTGTGCTAACATTCACTCAACTATGAACAACCAGCTTCAAACTTTCAGTGTAGCCAATGAAAAAGTACGTCCAGGCAACTTAAGGGCAGCTCTTAATTGGAAATAACATTTTAAGAATTCAGCTCTAGATATAATATCCTAAGGCTCACACCATATTAGCTAATGCAACAACTCAATTTTACAAGGTACAATGTGTTCTGATTTCACATTTGTACCAGATGAAAAAGAAAAACAATCTAGACAGAAGTGGAGAGGGAAGGTGGAAATCAGAAAGGGCAGCCAGGGAAGGAATTTGCAAAAAGAGGTGGTAAGACACAAATAATATTTACAAAGACAAGATCACACAGTAGAGAAAAAAAAATGTAGAGCGGCAGCAAGAGACCAGTTCCCTAGGCTATGAGATTGATATGTTAATCAAGTCAGGCAGCTGGTCCAATTCTACCATTTATTTGTACTGGAGTCATCAAAGTAAGTTATCACCTGTTATCCCTTGTCTTTGAAATCCCAGTGGGCTTTTCCTCAGTGATCCACTAGCACCTGCTCTCCAACTATTCTTGCTATCCTTAAGCTTGCATAGACATTTAACAGGAGCCCATGACAGCTTCCATTGGAGGCTGATTTCACTTTTTAGATGCAACATTATATCCATAGCAACATCATTTCATCAGTCCATGGAGTGGGCAAGATGAACTCAGTTTCTTATGGGATTTTCTTTTTCATGCCAAAGCACACATTTCACTTGTTTCTTGATTTTGACAAGGGCTCTTTTCCTTTTATCTAGCACAAACTCCCAAGCACACACCCACGCATCACATATACACACACATAAACTCTCCAAAGAGAATCCATTGCTTTTTTTTCCTCTTTTAACTTGTATTTTTAAATAGTTTCACATTCACAGAAAAGTCATAAATATGCAAAAATCTTCACACAGATTTCTCAAATGTTAATATTTTCCATATCAACATGCTGTCTCTCATTCTTTTTTTGACCAATTTTTAAGGAAGTTGTACATCTGTAGATGCTGATGATTCCTTTCCCTGGAGTACTTTAGTAGTTCTCTCCCGCCCCAACCAAAACATACAAAGGAAAAACAGTTATTTTACGTAACCATGGTAGTCAGTAATTTAAACCTTGTTTTGCAATTAAAATTATTGGTGATCTTCTGCCAGTGAATTCCATAGTTATAATAAAAAGAGATGTTGAAGAATAAAAATTTTATTCACACAAGAGATTTCCTGGGTTTTCACATTTCATTTCAACATATGCATCCTTACACTTCTGTGAAACATTTTCCCGATTACTTTGGGTATAAACTTGCACATATGAATATTTTTCTTGCTGCCCTAAATATTGATTCTCATTTCTACCTAGAGAACAGTGTCAGAGAGTCTTCTAATAATGGCATCTGAAATACTCAAAACTGGTTTATTTATTTAGATCTATGTATATCATATTCCAAAACTAGTTTGCATTTCTCACTTCATTCATGCTGTCAACTTGAACTTCAACTTCATAAAGTTTTTGTGAAAATACGTGTTATGGTTTATGTCTAGTTGTTCGCCCAAAGCGTCATGCAGTCATGGAGCAGGGACTTCTAGAGTTTGGGATTAACTCATGATCCACTGGGATTATGGGTCTTATTACTGCTGGGATTATGGGTGCGAGTGCAACACCCAGCCTAGGGGCAGATAGCCTGAGTGCAATTTAAGGAGAGGGACTTCCTCTCTGTGGGCGTTGTTGTTGTTCCACTGCCTTGGACTGGATGCTTTCTCTCCTGTGCCACTCTGTCTTGGAGCTGACCGTGTTTGGACTGAAACCTTCAGTAACTGTGAGCTGAATAAACCTTTCCTTCCTTCATTTTGGGTGTCAGGTATCTGTTCCAGCAATGAGAGAAGAGTAACTGAAACAACATGATTACGTTAATCAGCATCAAGCGCTTGAGAAGAGTGACTGATAGCAAGTGCTGCACAGTATTTCCCTTATTATTTTACATAAAACTTCCTTGAAACCATCATCCATTCCACTATTTTCATAGTCTTCTCTATGGTTCAGTCAAATTTTAGCTACCAGGGCTCCATGCCTCCGAGTAACTATGAAATTCCCCTCTTGTCCCCTGCTGCCACCTCATTCCGAGGGAAAGGCATTCAGTCTCATTAATTGCAGTTGTTTCTGTTGAGATTACCATCAGAGGAGGGCAGGCCACTTGGCATTGGGCAGTAGCAGTAGAACCTTAGTTTTTCTCCCACTAGTCAATCACCCCATTCGGCACTGCCAGATTACTTTCTTCAAACACTGCTTGAAACACAACATTCTACCTCAGTATCCTCACACAATGACAGGAGTGGATTTTTCTTTTTATGCAGCCTTACACAACATTTGTGGGCATGTGCCTTACAGAGTATAAGGTCCTACGTGAGATATTAGTGTAATGCTGGCTACAATTCTCAGCAGAAAACTATGCAGCTGCATCTGTAATTGTATTCTTGAAGCAGTACAGCAACATCAAAAACTAGTTTATCTTTAAGAGGATAACTTAACTGTCACTTTTTGTAACACTACTCATACATATAGATATATCTATATCAATGCATATGTTTGCATATTTAAATATTTAGATATGTAAATTTTGCACATTTATATGTTTATATATAAATATACATATGTGTGCATTTTTCCACTTTCATGAAGAAAATATTGACCTAATTTTGAACAACTGATAATGTATTTTTCTCTCTCTTTTTCTGTGTGTCTCTTTTTAATTAGTTGCATAAAGTAGTATAAAACCAGCTCCAAATCTCTGATGGAAGACTAGATGAACAATATTTAGGCCAATGAAGCATAGTTTAAGAAAAGTAATGGAACAAAAGTAATGTACCTGAAATGTTATTGTCATAATTTCACTATTCAGAATGGCACTATTTCCTGGAGAAAATAGTTATTTTGTTTCAAGATTTTCAATTAAACTTCAACTTTTCCCTTGCTTCACAATTTGTCACTTATTAAGAAATGACCAATAAAGCTGTTAGTTATGCTCTGCTTCATAAAATTGACTGTTAGCTACTGAATTATATTTAATTTAGTATTTGGATAATTGATTCCTTAAATTTATTAAAGTTTGTATTGATTCCTCCCATTTTTACTTTATTTTTTGAAGGAGCTGTAGGATTCTCCTCAATTAGAAAATGAATCCTGAAGCTGAATATGCACTAAAGATTGAGAAAGGGTTAAAATATCTATGTGACCAATCTGTCCTCCTGTAGACATGTGACTTTGAAATTTTGCCAAAATTTCACCTATAGTGAACTGCTGCAGCCTATGATTCAAATAAGAGAAGCCTGATTTAATGAGAAAAAGAGACAAGGAATACAAATTCTTTAAATTCTGTTAATCTGTGATTTGGTTATTCTTCAGTTTTTGTTTGTTTCTTTTTTGTATTTGGTACAGGGCCTATAGGGTCTCACTAAGTAGATCAGACTCTTAGTGATTCTCCTGTTTTCAGCCACCCTAATGCTGGGATTACAGGTACTCATCACCACGCCCAGCCTCGATTGTCTCTGATGCCCTTGAGGCAGGACCAGCATGGCCCACCAGGGATTGAACCCTGGCCCCTGCGCTCTGTATAGGCAGGCGCTTTAGTATGCTTAGCTCTCTGGCTCGCCCTTCTTCAGTTGTTTTTTTGGTCATATCCCTTATCCACTATTTGCAAGCTGTGTACATTCTCAGAAGTTCCTGAGTCATCTTATAGTGGTGAACATACATCATTAAATCTTTAAGAAAATTTTCTTAGTAAGTTTGTTGTGTTAGGGTTCTTACTATGGATAGGATACTGCTATCTGCTGCACTAGCATATCTACTAAGGAGTGTTCAAGAACTGGTGAGGGAGTTACCCACCTTAAGAATGTCTCTTCTTTGCTGAAAGTGCTCTCTACTCACAGACATTTCCAAACCCAATCTCTCTCAGCAAACTTATCTTCTTCCTCTAACATAAGAAGCAAATTTATATAAGAGGTAGAACATGAACAACTTGTTTTCTCTTCTGTGACACATTTGAGTACTAGTCAATTTGTCCATCAATATCTCCCACACTGTTTGTTACAACTTCAAAAAAATCCAAACAGAGCTTTTCTTGGAATTTTTAGTTGATTGAAAAATCTTGTTCTCTGTGCCTCAGTAATGCTACATTTCCCTGCACAGCAGTGCAAGGGTGATCCGATGCTGAAGCACCCCGGCTCTGTGATGCACTATCACGTTACGTCATCAGCCAGGGCCTGACGCAAGAAAAGTGCTCCAAAGAGACGTTTTTCATAAATTCTTTTAGTTCTAATGAAAGGGAAAATATGGTTTCAGTGGGTGTGAGTACAAAAATTAGCTGTACCTTTCTAAGGTCTTGAATTAAATGCTTGTTAATGTAGCCAGCAAAATATTTTTAACTCACAGGATGATTTTTCTTTCTTTTTAAAGGATGTGTGTGTGTGTATATATATATATATATATATATATATATATATATATATATATATGTGTGTGTGTGTGTGTGTGTGTGTGTGTGTGTGTGTGTGTGTGTATATGTATGTATACATATATATTTTAGTATATATGTCAATATGCAATATAATGTTGATTTCTAATCAACTTGTTTTAAAGATCTGTATTGCTTTCATTTTTAAAAGCCTTTTATTGTCTTTTGTATAAAACAATGAAGCATGGTACTAGCTATGGTACAGAACAATGGCTGCAGCATTCTGCCACAACTTTAGGCAACTTGGGGTAATCTGAATTAAGGAACAAAATTAGAGTAAAATGGGTTTAAGGTTATGAAGCATGCATTTTCTTTCTTTAATAATGTACCTAATTGCTTTATTAAGCCAAATATTTACTTAACCATGCACTACATTTTATATCCTTGTTGAATAACAGAATTGTCACTGCATCTGAATGTACACACTTATTTGTATATGCAAAATGTGACATGAAAACACGTGTTCTTACCAAGAAATCAGAATGAGTCATATTGTGCACACTTAATTGATGTTTAATAAAGTTTGAATAAGCTTATTGAAAGAATATCTGCATAAACAAATGTAGATGCTAAGTTCACTTTGTTCTTTCTTTTTTATTAATTTTATTAAGAGACAAATAGCAATGACACAGCTTCAAAACAGGTTAGTAGATAGTTGCAATAATTAATACATTGCATATTGTTGTCTTCATAGTAGGTTTTCATAGTAGAAGATGCAGACATGATATCCTGCCCAAACACTACAAATCTTTCTTCTCATTGAATTAAGAGAAAGTAGCTGTATATTTATCCTAACTATTTTGTATACACAGATACAAAATAGCCCTTCATTTGTATCCCCTTTTTTGTTTAGGTCTGGCAGTGATGGGTATTTCATTGCCATTTAAATACTGAAGGTTCATAAATTCAGCAAAATATTCCAATATAGTCCAGTAGTTCATAATAGTAGTGGGTTATCTGTAGGACTGGCAATGTCAGAAGTTGTTGACTTGAGCCAGTTACAGCTCAGCCTGTTAATATAGCTTTACTTTTTATACTTCATTTTTATACTTTTCTGTTCAATGGTCAAGACCAAGATAAAGAAAAACCTATATAATAAGAAATGTAAGTTTTGTATCTGACAAAGTCAGTCAATTACCCTCAGGATTTAACCTGAAACCCTGTACCCCAGTTTGTAGATCCTTTGTCAGTGTCAGCCATGTGGATGAGTCACAGCCATTGCTTGACCAATTTGCTCTCTGTGAAGGCCTGAGAGAATGTTTTCTGTCCATGTGACTCTCCTTAAGTACACTCTACATCATCTATCACTTTCCTCTGTGGCCCCATCATCTCCTTGATAAGAAAATTTGGGACACCACTGAGTTATAGGATGTTACAGTAGAAGTTAAATGGAAGGCAATATTGTGCTTTTGAGAAAAATTAAGCAAGTTGTCTGTTTCTAGAAACAAAATGAATAGCTTATACAAGTGAGCATTAAAAATTTTCAAATGTAACATTTAATTGGCTATTGTTAGAGACGTATGGAAAACAATGACTTTGAAAGGCTACATATGTGTTTCATTTATCCATATATTTATCCGAAGTATAAATGGTATCATGAACTTTAAGAGCAAAATCTATTATTATAATTATCCCAAATATATCCTCTCTGTATCATTTTTCAGTAGTAGGATTTGCTTCTTAAGTGTAAGTATTGACACAGTTTATGATATTGCCAAAGAGAAACCTAATCTGGAGTATAAGACTATAAACTAGTTTCCATCTTTTTCTAATTAATTAAGTGTCATCTAGAGGTCTTTGATGTTGAAAAATTAAATATTAAACTCTTTAATTTCCTTCTGAGGGGGCTAATAAAACTGGCTAAAATGAGTTCATAAGCATTTTTACTGGGTTCTCATAACATAATTACTACAAATCATATAATATTGTAGAATTTTAACATTTTGGGTGTTTCATTCCACTCAAATAGTGTAACATTTAGTGACACTTTCACACTTTCAGGATAGTTGCCCTTTCACCAATTTCCAAATTTCATCCCTCGTCTGTGATCCTGAGAAGCTCATTTCTCTTCCTATCAGTTCCGATAAGCTTGGTGTCAGTCATCCACTATTCCTTTTACAAATTTGTATTTTTCTACCACATTCTTGCTCATTTTTGTCAGCCAATAATCATTTTCATACTTGCTAAGCCTCAAATTCAAATTCAATCCTCAAAGAGGATTTAAACTCAGATGTCTGAATCTTTGGATACCAAAGAGTTTTCTCAGGATCGTCTATGTCACACCAAATATCTCTTAGAAGTTCTGACATTGAAAGTATTCACCCCCTAGTGGCATAAATACTGTACTGAGACTTATTATACTCAGAATCTCATGCAATCTAGTAACCATTTCGTAGCTTACAGGGAGATGGTGTCCTTCTAACATTCTCTATGTTATCTCCTAAAGGAGTTGCTGAATTGTCCTCAATCAGGAAATGACTACCAGTCCTGATCATGAATTTTCACTAAGAAATGAGGGAAGCTTGAAATCACTCCTCAGGACTGCCCTGTCCTGCTGTAGCTATTTGAGCTTCTCACTGGTCACCTGTAGTGAGCCTGTGATAGGCCATGGTCTAAGGAGGAGTGATGTGACTATGGGAAAAGAGAAAGGGGAGAACGCAATGCTTTTCATTAGGTTGAGCTGTGATTCAGTTGATCTGCAGTTATCAGGCACCACAAATCTTTTTGGAATGAGGAAAATGTGACTCAGAGAAGATGGCCGAAAGTGTTGTCATCTTGACAATCAGTCCATGTACTAGTCTTGTGTGGCTCCGTCTAAAATATCAATGTGCTTTCTTAATGCCCCTGCTGTGTTCACTGCTGACATCATTTCCAGTGAGAGTGTCCTACGTTCACCTATGCTGAAAATATTCCTTTTGCCTTCCCATTCACTGCACCGCGCAGTCCATAGAAAGTCTCTGTGCACATACACAAACAGCTCAAGACATGCATTATTAGGAAGATTTTGCATGTAATATGTAAATCCAGGGTTTCTGGCCCTGAAATCATGTTTGTGGAATACTGTGATTAGGTATGTTGTTTACAAGTCATGTTGGGAACCAAACCCTACACCTATATTTAGAGCTATCCTTAATTTTAAAATGTAAGAAAATCTATTTCAGGTTTCATTAATTGAATTTATGTATACTGAATTAGGAAATATTCACTCAAGCATCTTCCTAATTGTGCTATTCTGTACTGACTTAAGAATCTTTATAATTAAAACACTTGTGTTTAAAACTTTACTGACTTTAACTCTAATTGTACATAAATATAAATAAAATAAATCGCAAATGATGCTTTCAAAACTTCCAACTAGAAAAGATAGGCTTGCACTTACATTAAGTGGCTCTTCTTCAGGCCATCAGATAGGATGCACCCTTTCTCTACTCAGCAGACCATCTACCTGGGACACAAGGAACCAGAATGGATTAGCACTATGACTTTTTTTTTAAATGGATGGTAAATTGTTCTGTTTGTTCTGGTACAGAACACTGAATGGTAAATAATGACTTTGTAACACAAATTGCTATCCAACGGGCAAGAACAGAGAAAAATTGAAATCCTATATCTTTTTTTTTTTTTTTTCTTTTTTTTTTGTGTTTTTGAGACAGGGTCTCATTATGCAGTTCAGGCTGGCCTTAAGCACACTTTGTAGCTCAGGCTGGTCTCGAACTCACAACAATCCTCCTGCCTCAGCCTCCCGAGTGCTAGGTTTACAGGCATGCACCACCATGCCCGGCTAATCCTATATCTTTTAACATGTGTCTGTCAGCTGTACACACACTTGCAGCAGTAATGTTACTTGACTTGCATTTTAGCTATAATTAATACAAAGCATGTACATTGCATGAATAGCAAGGATGTTCCTGGGAACATGTGACTCACATCAACTGACAGAAGGAAGGAAGGAGTGTCATTTTTTTAAAAATTTCGTCTATATACACTTAGAATTGTGAAGTATTAAGCTGCATAAAACACATCAAATATAATTGTCTAGCTAGACCTATATCATCAGGAGTCTTTCCTATTCTGATAAGTTAACCTTAAGTGAAACTACTTCTAAATATACTAATGCTATTTGATTTTACTATCTGTGATATTCAAAATCTGAAATCTATTGTAGCACTGTCAGCTATATAGATGTTCTACTTCAAAACCAAAATTTCTTATTGAAATATTCATGGAAAAAGTTTATGAGGGGCTATAATGATCTACTATTTTTCTCTAATTTAATTTTTTTAGATTTTTATTTCCTCCCATCTCCTATATTAATCACCTATTTTATCAGTTTCAAAAGCTGCTTTTGAAATCAAGAAGAGTAAAGATCCCTAATATTTACTGAAAAGTTTTAATCAGCATTTCTATTAGAAGTAGTGAATGATTAATGATTAAGTTTTGCTGGATCTCCTTGTAAGTTCCATTAAGGATATCAAATATGATAAATATGAGGAAATAATTGATTATAAGTGAGTGTTTTCAGAAAGGAGGAACATTAATGAAATTCACATCATAGAATTCTTTCCAGGTTCCGAGTTACAAAGGATAACTTGGACACCAACTAAGGGACTAGTTCTTCACTATAAGGCTCTCAATATAAAGAAAAGCACAAGATTTCTGTATTCAATTTAACTTACACTTTGCCACTTATTCATGGTTTTTGGCAATGAGAGATTTGGCAATGGAAGAAAAAAATAGTCATAATTAAGACACTTTTCATTTGTCCTTCATGCTGGATTTAGTCTTTGCCCAGGATGTGACAAGCCAGCCAGGTATGCTCCTGAAGGGTGCATTTAGCCATCATGGATGGTTAGAATAGGCAAGTGACCACCGGGCCCAGAGGTGGGCCTCAGATGGACATTTAGTTGTACAAATCATTAGTTTTATGAATTAGGGTAAACTTTAATTTTTCTTTGCTTACATTTCCTTGCTTTAATGTACAAACATAAAAAAGACAGTACAGTAGAAAGTCTATGATGAAAATTAAGTAACATCATAGTTATAAGTAGCAATTTCTATTAATTGTGGCTATTGATGAAAGCACATAGTGGATATTATGCAGGATGCTCACGGATAATTTATGATGCCAAGAGTGCATTTTCTATGTTTTCTACCTAAAATGCCATTTCTACATTTACAGAAAAAAAGTCAGAAGGAGAGCACATTCTCTAGATAATTTATAACAAAAGTTTTCTCCTTGATTTATTCAGATAACTGACCCCAGAAGCATGCTTTCATTTTTATTTGAATTATGGTTATAATTTTCTCCATTCTCCACACAGTGTGTGTAGTCAGCCTAGGTGTTATTCAATAGACCTGTTCCAACATCTACTGTGATTGATTTATTTAGAAATACCTCCAGGCCAAAATGAGAATGAAAATAAATGGAACAGATGAAAGTGCCCTGCTGGAAGCAAGAGCTACAAATTGAGGTTAAGAGTAATTGCTTTGGCATAATTGGTATTTGTAATCTTAGAACAAATGCAAATCTCCCATTAGGAATAGTAAATCCAGTGCTTAAAGCGGAAGACGAGCTTCGCACTGCCTAGCAATGGGAAGCCACAAACTGAATGCTAAGTGCAGTGACGTAAAAATTTCCTCGGGTCTTTCATCTGGACTAATACAGGGACACAGGGGTAACAAAACTGGATAGCATGGAGTGATTTACATGCCCTGTGTGTTTTCTTTTTCCAAGACACATTATAAAAATTTTGTCTTTATATTTACCAACTCAAATTATGTTCTGTTTCATAAATACTTTATATTAGACTGAGCCTGACTTCCGGAAAGGCTGATTTGATTTTTATGGTGACTAGTCTTCATACCATTATCATTGAAGTATGTAATAAGGTGAAGTTATTATCTTAACTTTAAAGAGAACAGACGCATACCCAGGCTCAGGGACTTTCCCAAGGTTAAAAAATCACTCGGTGATACCTTGGGAAAAGTAGGACTATGCGATTGTAACTCATTTTAACTACCACTTCATCTTTTTTCAGATTATTTTTAACACGGTAGATTGTTATTACCAGCATGGGAGGGTCAAGGTAATCATAGTCATAAACAAAAAGATGTCATTGGGTTTCCTTAAATACCTTAACAATTGCTGAGGGAGTTTATTACATAAAATGTCATATTTATTTTAAGTTGCATTGTTTACTTCACCAAAGAACACTGTTTGAAAGTAGTAAGTTAAATCTTAGATAAGATTAAATTGAGTTCTTGTACACAGCAAGGTGAATATAAAGGGGAAAAGCAAAACTCAAGGTCTGGGGACATCTGTGCAAACATTCAGGAACATGAAAACTACAAAGAAATGTGGCTAGGCAGAACCGAATATGAATTAAGAATGTAATGTGTACTGTGGGAGTCAGGTGTACTGCATTATTGATAGAATAAGAAAAAATATTTTGGGATGAGGTCAAATAGCTGAGGTCAAATATCAAGCAGATTATTTTAGTCTCCCCTACTGACATTGTAGCTCTCACTATTGTTGGTATGCTATTTGTAAAATAAAGTTTTGTATGATAGAAATACATCTTATTTTCAAAACATTCTCTTTGTCGATTTTTAGAGATTGCCATAGTATATGAAGATTGCTAGCTTAAGACTGGAGAACACTGTGTATCCCATGCAAAGACAAATTCTCCATGGCTCTAAACAACAGAATACAATTGAACTCTAGCTAAGTTGACCATTTCTGAAAGTTGTTAGGCTAAGCCCCCTATCCAAATTGGATCTGAGTTTTCACGAGGTCCTTAATGGTTGAAAACAAAATTTGAGTTTGAAATATATTTATAAGAAGAATTGTCCACAAAGCAACTCCTGATATTCTTAAAACCTGTAACCTTTTCCTATACACCCTACACAAGGTCCCATACTCCTCGTCAATTATGGATGCTGCTCTGGGTTGGAAGGACCATTCTTTCCAAAACAAGGACTAAATTAGAAACAATATATTCCCCAAGTGATTCAGTGAGCCCATCTATTTTTCCTTAATAAAATAAAATAGCTGCCAAACACTATTTATGTTCCCTGCTGTCATTTCTATATGAAAAGAACACAGCGCTTTTTTCAATTTAGTAAGGAGGCAGAGGAGTCACAGAAGAGTTACAGATGAAAGAAAAATTAAACACGATGCAAAAGCAAGAGTGCCTTTGAACGTATATCAGGGAGATGAGAGTAAAGTATCAAGGGCACTGATAGCACTGCGAATGGCACCCTCACAAAAGGAAGCTGCTAGTAATGCAGGGAAGGTTTCTTTCTCATTCCTGTAGGCTGTGGGGTATTGTCCAATTGCATATGAGACTGACCTAGTTGAATGAGTGTATTTAGCTAACAAAGTGAATAAATAAATGCAAATTTATCTTTGAGCTATTTACCAATCAATGTGACATAATTATAGCAAACACAAATGTGGAGTTCACAAGCATCCGAAAAGATACAGGTGGCTGTAATGAAGGGAGCAAATGTTGCTAGACTTTTCTTATGTACCTTAGCTCATGAACCGGATTCATTCCACAATTCCAGGAAAAGGGGCCACATTTGTGTTCAGGCAGAAAAGGATGGCCACAGCCCTGTGCATCACCTCATGCAAAGCTCACAAACAAAGAAAATTTTTCCAGAAGCTTCTGTTTGCAAACCAAGTTGTTCCCAAACTAAAGTGCTCATGAACCAAGGTACTAGAGGTGTGTTGTGCCTGTGAGTGTGTGTGTGTGGTAACAACATACTTTTGAGTTTATTATTTTAGAAATACTATCTCTTACCACCAATTATCAATTTACTTTAATAATTAAAGATCTGATTAATTTGCTGGAGGTGATAAATCTGTTGTTTGTGTGCCTAACCTGACAAGCTTAGATAACCGAGAAGTCCATCATGATGAATAAAATAAAATTCTTAGCTTTCTAGAGATTCTAATGCAATAGAATGCTCAAATTTAGAGAAAAATAAAGGGCAAGTCATAAAAAAAGAGGTACAAAAACTGTGGAAGAGAAGAAAGAGAGATGATTTGGGTTCCATGCAGAAAAATTACAGATACTTGCAGATTTTTAAAGATAAATTGTGTTCTGATAACTGATTAAAGTGTGTACTATCCTATTTAACTTTAATTTACATCATTCAAAACAAAAGGCAAAGGTTAAAAAAAAACTACAAGGTCATGTTCTCCATGTGGGAGACATGAGCTGTGATAAATTCCTATGTACCTTGATTGTAAGAACTAAGTAATAGTTTTGAATATTATTTACTTACATATTTTTAATCAAACCTCCTTTTTAATGTATTTAGTATGGGGTCTACAGGGTCTCACTACACAGATCAGACTCATAGTGGGCCTCCTGTTTTCAGCCTCCCAAGTGATGGGATTACTGATGCATGCCGCCATGCTCAGTCTCCATCATTGTCTCAGCGTGCCCCAGGGCCGGGGCCAGCACAGCATACTGAGGAATCGAACCCTTGGCCCTTGGGTCTGCCTAAGCAGGCACTTTATTCTGCTAAGCTATCTGGCCTGCCCTCAAACCTCCTCTTAGCAGTGTACACTTCTGCCATGCAGAATAATAAAAATTGACCAAATAAACCTCGTATGACCTCACTCCTGTTCCTCTGTGTCTAGCGTCCTCCACACCTCAGGTCTATTCCCACCAGGCCCATTTCATCTGCAAAGCACATCCGTGTACCTGTTGCTAATTAAGCCTTTATTGTACACTGTGGGGGTTCTCGCTTCAGAGGAGAGCCGTCTCCATTCTAGATTAAGTCCTCATTTATCCTCCAAGCCATGCCGCCCACTGCCATTCTTTTATCATGGTCTGAACCTGTATGATTTCGCCTGTTAGTTTACTCTTCTTCTTTAGGCTGCAACCTCCAGAGAACAAAGACAATATTAGAACACCTGCATCCTGCCCTACAGTATAACCTGCCTATAGTAGGTCTGGTTCAACTAATATTTATTGTCAAAGAAAAACTTAAAGGTGTAAAACACAAGAAGAGTGTAGCTGAATAAAGTTGGGCTTTCTACCAATCTTTCTCAGACTAGGAAAATCAGGAGGCGATTTGTGTCTGCCTTACCCATTTAGTGGGGGCCTCCATCTTCCCTTCTCTTTTCACATCCTTAATTGTCAGAACCCACCTATCTTTTCCTCTCAGATTTCCTGTTCCCTTTCTGCACTTTGTTTTAATCTCCACTATCATTGCCTTAATGCAGGACTTCATTTATCACCTGGACAATATTGCAATAACCTCTTCATGGGTCTCCCAGTTGCAATAAATGTCTATTAAATTGAAATGGTTGAATTGCTGAAAGTAACTTGCTTTATTTTGAAAATAAATCAGCGGGTAAGCACCTGCTGCCTCTCTGCAGTGTGCTCCGGACTCCATCGCGTGCTGCGGAGGTGTTCGGAGGATCAGAGCGCGGGCTTTCTCCTTCATCACATTGACTTCCACCTTTACTTCCAGGGTGCTGGAGTGTGGGTGGGGAGAATGGTAGCATGGTGCTTCTCAAAGTGCATCATGTGTGACAGTCGCCTAGAAATCTTCCTGAAGTACAGGTCCAATGGGTCTGTGTTAGGCCCGGGATTGTGCAATTCCAGGTTCCCGTGGGATGAGACACTTTTTAGTCTGCAGGGAAACCATTTCAGGAGAGGGATGTGGAAACTTATGGAGGGCTCAAAAGGGCCCTGAAAAGTGAAGATTCCAAGCAGACAGGGTGATCCAACGAAGAACTCTCCCAGTTGAGAGGAAAAGGACATTGAAAAGAAGGATGCCTGAGTCATACAGCTCTACCTAAAGACTCACCTCACTCCTCACCTCCTAAGTCTTTCTTTCCTTCTTTCTTTTTTAGTGAATTTAGGACAGGGTCTACAGAGTCTTATTACATAGGTCAGACTCGTAGTGATTCTCCTGTTTTCAGCCTCCCAAACACTGAGATTACAGGTGTACGCCACGCCCAGTCACATTAGCTGTCTCAGAGCGCCTCGGGAGCAGGACCAGCATGGCACCCTGGGGATTGAACCCCAGCCACTGCGCTCTGCCTAAGCAGGTATGCTAGTTTGCTGAGCTATCTGGTAGGCCCTCCTAAGTCTTTCTGAAACTATCTGATGCAATGTCACACTACTTCTAACTCTCCAGACCCTGTTTATTCTCTAAACTACATTCAGAAATATACTTCCAAAATATTAATCAGCCTTTGCCATTTTAAACCTAACTTTAAAAAATTCTTTCCATCTTCTGCTATTTAACTTCCAAAGTGAAGGTTTTCCCTGAACCAGACCAGCTCTTTGTGTTAGTCTCTTTCACACCAACTCTGCCATATGGAACCAACATTGGCCTGACTTCACGTCCTCTTGCTTACCCCTTCCTTGCACAGGCTGTGATCATGTGTTTTGCCTGTAGCCTGCTGTGTGCTAGGTGGAGTGTTCCCATCCTTCAGCAGAAATACAAATGCCCCTTTTTTTCTGAGGCTTCAGTGTTGACACAGATAGAACTTGGTATTTAGTGCTGTTTTTAATTTCATAATACATAAAACATTATTTGATTCTTCTGGGCTTCTCAGCTGATTCTATCACTCTCCTATGAGTATCTACTCTAGAAAAATCTGCCTCTCATCTTCCTTTTCATGCTCTACTCATAATACTACTGTCAGAAGACAGAGCATGTTTCAGTAACTGTGGGTTAAAAAAATAAACAAGTCCTAGCTAGCTGTTTACTCACACATCTTATTTAAAAATAATTTATGACAGCATTAATAAACAAAGTAACACATATCTCTGATGAGAATTCAATCCATTTCAGATGCAAATATTCAAGGGGGAAGGTAGAAGAAGAAAGCCCTAAGAAAGTTTGCAATAAGAAATATATCCACTACTTCTTTGTCAAGCCTCTGCTCCCCAGACCAGGCACAGATCCATAATTTAAACTGCCCTAAAAAAATCTACCACATTTTAGCTTATTTGGGGGAAAGCAGTAAAGGATATGAATACTCCTCTTCATGCTTCCTCATTGGATGCCATAATCCTAGAAAGATGTCTCAGATGCGATACCTGGTAAAAGCTATGTTTCTCTACAGATGGTATGAATATACTTAAGCATAACACACATAAAACATTACTTCTATATAAAAATTAGTATCATTCCTGAATGTCAGGGAACACTTCAAAGATGAACCTGAAGAAAACTAGGGCATTCTTTATAATTCGGGAGAAAGCTATGAAAATGGTATTCAGGAGAAAGCTATGAAAATGATATTCGTAAAAGAGAAAAATATCTGTAGAATAAATACTCTTTACAACATTGCTCAATAGGAAAGCATAAAAGTAAAAAATATTAGATGAAATAATAAATACATTAGGTCATCAGAACTATCATTCCTCAGAGCTACTGCACCATTAACATAAAAGAAATTTAACATAAAAGGAATTTATCAATGAGAAAAATGATTAAAAGTCATTTTGTGCCTCTCATCCCAAACAAAGAACACTGAATCAAATAATAATATTATAAAGTGTCAGTAGATAATTACTGATATTTAAAGAGCTGTGTCAGTTTTCACAGTAGCATTCAAACCAAATTTGTAAAGCAATTACATATACGACATCTAACTACTCTTCAAAATTATTTTTGTCATATCATCCTTTGCACTCACCTTTTATGCCTATTGGGAATGCCCTCAAGGTTGTAAATTGAATGTGTATTGATGCTGAATAAAAGTAAGTTATACTTAGTGATGTACCAACAATCAGTTGGAGTGTCCAAAGCATTTGCATGTAAGCCCGTGTACAATACTACAATATGTCCTTGCCAACCATGTTCGCCAGAACTGGCTCTCCTTGAACTCAAGATGACCATGAAAGGTAAACACTGTGAACTGATTCAGGACCTTTATTAACCCCTGGCAATCCAAGGAAAGACACAACACAAATCCTTCAGGAACTGCTTCAAAAGCTATAAGATCAGTGTAATCAAAGTGAGATGGAGGATCACTATAAGGGGGATTAATAGCAATGTGTCTTTTATTATAATAAATATAATTTAATTTAAATAGCTCCCAGTCCCACATGCTGAGCCAGCTCCACCCCCAGGGCATGCTGAACCAGTGACCAAGTCCTGGCATAGTGGTGCACACCTGTAATCCCAGCACTGGGGAAGCTGAAAACAGAAGGATCACTATGAATCTGATCTGTGTAGTGAGACTCTGTACCAAATACATAAATGAAAATAAATAAATAAATAAAAATAAATAGCTGTCATAGTTTTATCATGACTCTTATCATTAACTCTAGATAAATTTTGTCCAACAAACTTTATTGCTGCCCATTGTAAATATATTCTGCATTAGTACTGATGATGCATTCTGTTGTGCTGCAAATATATCTGTACTAAACAATACAAAAGCCTCTGGCTGCATGTTGTCCAATGAACACTTGAAATGTGGCTAATGTTATAAATGAACTACATTTTAACTTGATTTAATTGTGCTACATTCAAATTAAATTTAAACAATTATATGTTGCTAGAGGCAACCATATTGCCTATGAGCTTCTTGGGGTCAAAAGTGTGATATCAAGTACATACCTTAGTAGAATCATACTATAAATCCCATACTGCCTTGGTGAATGGATAAGTAGTCACTGTGGACTAGATCACTTGGTGTATTTATCATAACAATAAATCAGACACATCCAAAAACAATTGTAATGATACTCTTCAGTAAATATTCAAAGATAGTAATGGAAAATATCTTGGCATGAATGCAGTTTTTGTTTAAAAAAGTGCAGCCAGTTGTGGCCTGGAATCAAAACTCACCTTCCACCAGTCTGTGGATGTGCTGACACCTTACGTCTTTGTGTATTTATATTTCACCCTCCATTTTCCACAGTGTATTATGATATCTTAATTGTAGGGAAGGCTTTCTGTGCTAGCCTGTGACCTCTTTGAAAGTGGAGACCTTTATTCCCAGTGTTTCTCCAGTTCTAACAAACACTTAAGACACAGTTTGCATTCAATACATATTTACTGAATAAATAAAATGAATGATACAACTATTTAAAAGAAGCTAGCACAGTTGAAATTCAGAAAAGGACAACTATAGCAAAGGTCCTAAGCGATGATGAACAATAAAGCATTGTGCAATTTCTACTGTGTATGCCTTCCTATCTGTATTAGAGAAAGTTGTGTTGCTTCAAATCACTTTTTCCTAAAGCAAAATTGTGATTGTCTTGTGCCTCCCATCTCGTGCCCACCATGTTTTAGTCTAACATGTCCTTCAGTTTTAAGTTTGGTTTTAGTCTTGTTAGCTTTTTTACTATTTTCCTTTAATCTGTTACTTTCTTGTGGTGGGTGGCTAACAATGTGCAAGTATAAAAATGTCGCCAAAGACTAATAAAAAACAAATTGCAGGAATTTTTTTCCTAATGCTTTTGCTTGAGACCCACCTCAATGGCTAGCACACCTAATTAATCATTTGTGATAAGTTACAGAATCTGCCTCCTATTTTGCTAACCAGTGTTGCTTCTCAAAACACAGTTTTTTACCTTATTAAATCATAAGGATTCTTTTGACTTTTCCCTTGAGAAAGGCCAGGTTTGGATCCTCTTCTTTTCTTTCCCAGTTAGCTCAGGGACCAATAAGAAAAGAAGTTCATTTGATTATTAAAGCTTAAATTATACCTACTTGTACCAAAGATATTTATTTAGCAAAGTAATGTAAGACCATGTCCTAAGTACTTCTATGAATGTATTGATAAACAGTGATGAAATTAACTCCCAAGAATACAGCCTGTTCTGGATGATAACACTCACATATGTACACACACAATACAAAGCCCATTGCTAAGTACCAAAATGGTCTTGAGAAGTATTGAACTTATTTCTTGGCTATCATACCAGGAGCTATGTCGCATTAAAAAAGATGCTTGAGCTTCTCTGAATGTTATTCGTTTCATTGGCAAAAGGGAATACAGCTTTTCATTGTTATCATTGTATTTGCATCTGCATTGTTGAGTTTTAACCTGTAAATAGGCAAATCTTCTAGCAGAAGACAAGTGAGCCCAACATTGTTGATATGTTAAGACTGTTCTGTCCCTGAGACAATATACACTTATCCAGTGCTTGATACAAAGCAAAATGTTTTTAGCCTTTAGAGAGAGAATGACGTTCCCATGTGGATGTCTTCCTTTTTATCACAGCTAGAAAGACTGGAAGAATGTAAATACGTAATGAAAGTAAATCAGACAGGTATGATGATCTAATGTACTCAGGAGGCTGAGGAGGGACCATCACAAGTTCAAGGGCAGAATGGGCAGCTGAGCAACTTCTCAAAATCAAATAATAGTAACAATAACAATAATAATGCTGACAGTAATGAAAAGGACTATGGACACACCTTAGCATTCTCTGGGTTTAATCGTCAGTAGCACAAAACTATTTTTTAGAAAGTGAAGGGTAAGAACATTGACTATTTGCCACAGTTCAAAAAAAAAACAGGTGCTTGGTGTCCCACTGCAGATAGAAAAGATGTATTTGGAGAAGTCTTTTAAGGATCTTTTCATACTTGAAGCCAGTCTAAAGATTTTAGGTACTTAAATTCAGCAAAATAACCCAATATGGTCCAATAGTCAGTAATAGTTTTGGGTTATCAGCAGAACTGGCAATTGTCAGAAGTTGTTGAGTTGAGCCTTTTACAGCTCAGCATATTAATATGGCTTTACTTTTTATATCTTTTGGGTATGCTTTTCTGCTGCAGGGTTAAGACCAAGTTAAAGCAAGACCTATATAACTAAAAATGTAACTACTATGAAGACAACAATATGCGATGTATTTATTATTGTAACGGTCCTGCTAACCTCTTTTGGAACTGTTTCAGTGATATTTTTATCTTTTTCTCTCATTAACATGAATAAAAGATTTTAAAAAATAAAAAAATGAGAGATTGAAAAAATACTAATTTTCCTAATAATTATATTTTTCTAAGCATCAAGTACCTATAATATATGCGGCACCATGCTGTACCCTTTAGGGAGAAATGACATAGAGCTCAAAATGCCCCAAAGTAAAGGATCCAATTGAAACAAAACAAAATCCGTATGTGGTGTCTACCCTTGCAATCTTTAACAGATCTATCATGGAGTAACTGATCTAGTAGAGAAAAATAGAAAAATAATACATGCAGGTAGGTGATGGGGAAGAATGACAAGTTAGCAGCTACAGGAAAGTACTTAATGAGGGCACATATGGAAGACACCATCCTCAGTGTCCCAAATCAAGCCAGGGTCTTCGTACTATATTTCTGAAGCAAGCTTATAGTTGATTATCTTTTATTTTCATCCAGGAACAAAAGCACAGGAAAGAGAAATGAACAGCTATAAGTCCATGGTAAAGACAGTTTCCTAACTCAGATCAGGAGATTGTGGATTTGGATGTGTGGAGCTGCTCAGGAAATTTAGCAGTTATTGTACGAGGTGAAGCAAATCTTGCAGAATCTTGAAAAAGCATGGAGAATTTAGAGATGACCTCAAAAGTGGGAGTTTCAAAATTGGGACTGGCATTAACTACTCCCATGATGACCTTATGAGCTTCTAAGAGAACTCATCCTTATGCCTAACCTAAACCGTATTTCCTCCGCTGGTAGCATGAAGATTGTTGGTTTGCTGAGACCAAGGGCCTATGGATGCCAATAGTGGGGTTCAGCTCTGTCTCCTCTATACTCAGCATAGCTCTAAGAATGTAGTGGTACAGAAATAGCTGCCCCTGCCATCTGGGGGTTGGTGAGTGTTCTAAGACCCCTAGATGATGCCTCAAAGCACAGACAGCACTAAATCTTATGTATATGTTATTTTTTGTTATAAATATACTCTTATACCTGTGCATGAACTCAACACAACTGAAAATTTGCTCCAGATGGACTCTCATTTCCCATCAATTTCTTCAACTCTGCCAGAATTGGGAAGATTTTTAATCAGCATATATAGTCTCTCCACTAACTTTTATAGTTTTCAGTCCAAACTTATTCCTGAATCTGTGTAACCATTTCAGACTTGCAGTAAATAGCTTTCCATCCCTAGTTTCAGCAGAAACTGAAGGCTTCTTATAGACTCGGTGCTTTTTAATGCACCATGCTGCCATCAACAGGAACACATTTTCTGTTTATAACTTTCACCCACACATTTAATGTGTTCCATCTTACCGGAGCATTATCAGGCACTATGGCGCTAACTTTTTCAGTTTGATATGTAACAACAAAAGTAGCATAAATCTCCTTTTCCTTCCTCACAGCCTGATAGATGGAAGATTTGTTATTACTGTAGATCTTAGCAGGTTCAGTATATGAGCTTTGTTCTTTTCTTATTAAGTCAAGAATTGTCTCCATGTCTTCAGAAAAAAGAAAGCAAGCATTTTATGCCTTTTCTTTGTCATTTGCAAAGAAAAAAAAAAAAGTAGCCTCACTACTCTTTTCCATTGGCACCATTAAACTAACTAAGGCTTACTTAAATCTAAACGTACTGTTAACCCAAACTTCAGCCTGGTAGCTGAGTGACACTAAGTGAATCCAGGATGCACGGAGCTTATTGTTTGAGTACATGGGTGCACTAGAAAAAGAGGTACTTCATTGTCTCCTTGGATTGTAGAGAACATCCTAAGATTCCAAAATTCTGTTCAGAGTGGCACAATTTTAAACTCATGATGTATTTATTTCTGAAACTTTTCCATTTAATATTTTTAGACCAAAGAAAGCAAAATTTGATTAAGGGAGACTACTGTACTAATTATCAACTTACTCAATAAGTGAATCAGTGAGATGATTATTAAATGAATATATTCTAGTCATTACTCAGTGTTAAAGTTGACTTATGTAATTATTTTAAATAGCTATTTGAGTTTTATATTGTCAATACCTAACAATAATATTTATCAAATGGAACAAAATTTTAAAGATCGAATGAACAACTGCTGAATAATTCTAATGTTAAAAATAACATCTCTAGTAATAAAATCACTTATTTGTATTGTACTTTATTCTTTCCTAAAGAAATTTTGGACTTTTTCCAGCTTTTACTTTATGTTTTATAAAAAAAAAAAAAAATTAAAGGGCCAGAGACATAGCTCAGTGGCATAGCACCTGCCCGGCAAGTGTAAAGTCCTGAATTTAATTCCCTATACCAAAAAAATATGCTTTTATATTTTGTATGTTTAGGAAATACATTATTTATTCAGAATGCTTACAGCAATCAACTCTATAAAATTATACTCAATAATAGTAAAATAGTGTCACAATGGTGATAAAACTTTGGCTCATTCACCAAATAGTTGCTGTTCCAGGAGCTACAATAAGCATTTAATGCATGACAATTTATTTAATCTTTATAAAAATCACATGAAATAGGAAGTGTTGCCAATTCCTGAATAGTGGAGGAAACCAAAAGGTTGGAAATCTTAGAAAAATGTTAAAGATCATACAGCAGTGAAATGGCAAGTCCACAAGTGGAACTTAACAAATGAAATCTGTCTGACTTCAAGGAGCATGCAGAGCATTCTCTTGCTCACTTCAAGAACCTGAAAACAACTAATGTCATCTGTAAACTAATTATATTCCACAGATTGCATCTCTGTAATTGCATCATTTATTCTTAAGCAATAATAGGAGTTTATGAGCTTGATTGTCCTATTTTCTAGATGAGAAAATTGAGGAATAAAAGATCTTGGCCCCTTGACCACATCCACCTACTTGGGAGGTGAGAGAATAGAAAAGGACTCAAGCTCCCCTCCAAGGGCAGTGGGATGCTCAGATGTCACCTTAATAATTGGCATTTAAATATCCTGGCTACCTGAAATGACCCCCAATTAAAAATTCTGGTTAGGAAATAATTACTGTATTTCTAGTACATAAGTTTTTACTGTACTTGGAATAAAGTACCATACATACACTTAATGTTAAATTCATACCAAATATAATTTTCTCTTTTCCACAGTGATTAGAAAGACACTTCAGAATCTTGAAGTGCATCATCGTTATGCACATAATCAGTGTATAATAATAGTTTTACAGAGCGATATTTGAACATTTGGTCCATTTGCCTTCTGAATATGTGGGAGTTTGCTTTAAATATTTTCCTTGACTATCACAATGTCTAGGCAAATTATTATGAAGTCAAGTGTGAATGGTAGACAGAGCAAAGAGAACTCTTGACCCAAGCCTCACCCACTCACATGAGAGAAAAAGTACTACCTTTCAGTAGTGGGATGCAAGAATGATGAGGGAGGTTGAGCAAAGCACCAGGGTCCTCAACATCGTAAGGCGCTTACCCACACCTATCTCATTTCACCAATAATGAATTTGACTACCACTTATTTCAGTTAATAGAGAAAGTCTCCCCAACCTTCAGATCTATTTCACAAAATGAATTTTTCCCTAACATAACCACGGGGAAAACATTAAGTTATGTAATGAGGGATACTTGTGTTTTCACTTGAGGTACTGGGATTTAAATTATGTATGTGTCCATCATTTTTGCATGTTTCAAAATCTGCTGTGTATTATACTTTGCACTGCTACTTCAACTCATTACACTAATAGTCTAGTATTATGTAAATGAATTTTATCCAAATATCTAGTATCCATAAGTAGTTTATTCTCTGTACCCTAATGTAATATATCAAACAATAACTCATTTGTCAAAGGGAGACAGTTCATTAAAATTCAACAACCATTTGGCCAAGATAAAACAGCAATAGCATAAACATTGATGTTGCAAAACTTAACAAATGAAGGAATAAGGAAAGAGCAAATCAGGAAATTGCAGGCCTGCCCTCTAGCGCCATTTTTGGGTCACTTATCTGAATTTTAATATTACAATTGTTTTACAAAAAGGATCAAAGTTATTAGGCTTTGAGGGAAGCCAATTTACAGCTAGGAGACTTGTGTATCAGGGGCATGCAGTAAATGAGAACATGATAGCCCTTGGGACTTAGGGGTGGAAAAGGTACCACACTTGAGCCCTGGACAACAACTAAGTTTTTAAAAGTCAATTTTTATATACAAGCAATTTGGAAAACATATTATTTACTCTGTTGTGTTGCACTTAAGCAGCATAATGCATAAAAATTTGAGACATTTTGCTTTCACATACAGTATTTACTCTATAGTTTCATTTTTTAAATTTATTTTATATATTTGGTACAGGGTCTGCAGGATCTCCAGGTTCTCACTACATAGATTGGACTTGAAGAGCTGGGATTACAGTCGCGTGCCACCACACCCAGTCTCAATTACAGTCTCAGCATGCCCCAAGGGTAGGGCTGGCACAGCACATCGGGCTCTATACTCTTGACAAGAAAGAACATACTCTGTGCAGAAATGTCACCTACTGTTGTTTGTGATGATTTAGAAAGCAAATACTATGGAAGTTCTTGTCAGGTGATAGCAATCTTCTTGTGAACCTTCTAGTGTTAGAAAAGGTCGCCAATGGCTGATTTTCAGCTTACTGAAAGACTGAAAAGAGGACATTTTTCCTTGGAAAAGTAATTTTTCCTTCAGCATGTGTCTTTGGAATTACTTTAAATTTAAAGTAAAAACATATATTTTTAAATGACATAAAAATGGCACAAATTTTGACATATATGATATTTTAAACATCTATATATTGTATAATGTTCAAATAAGAGTAACTGTATCTTTTCAGATATTATTTCTTCACAGGAAAATCATTCAGTATCCTCTGTTCTACTTTTTTGGACTATATATATTATATAAATATTACCTAGAATCAACTTTCCATAAAACATCATAACAGAGCTTCTTATCACTCTACTACCCAATTATCGTTTAATATTCTTTGACGAACCATTGTCAAATCCCCCTTTCCATATATAGTTTTGTATAAAGACTGTACTAACTTACATTTCCTCCAGCAGAGTGTAATTGTTCCTCTCCACACCCTGCCAGGCACTTGTCCTTTGTCTGTATGATGAAAGCCATTTCTACCACTACTAAGGTGACATTTCATTAATGTTTTGCTTTGTGCTTTTGATAATGAGTGATGCTTAGCATTTTTCCATGTTCCTTCAGGATGAAAGTATTTTAATTACAAAAATATCAGGATCTTAAAACTTAGACTGATTATCAAGATCATTCTACTTGACTTGGGCACTTGCTCATGGCGGGAACCCCACCACTTCAGAAGGCAGAGAAGGAGACCCTTGTGGGCAATTTAATGAGATCTGCTCTCAAAAAAATTTAAACAAATTAGTCATTCTCTTCAAATGATATATTCATTTGTGAATGTATATCTAATTTTAAAAGGTGCTTAATGGGTACACATACAAGTGCTGGTTTGAATAGATGTACATAATTTTTAGACTTCTACTACTTCGCAAGTTCCCATCTTAGGATTTCTTCACTTAAATGATAAGCACGTACTTCTTCAATCCTTACTTTGTTTCAAAATAAATTTTTTTTTATGCGTAGTGATTAGGAAATGTCATAATTGAGTCTTTGCTTCACATGCCAAAAACAATTAATTTCTAAAAAAATTATGTATGATCCCCAGGGAAAAGATTACAGTTTAATTGGTTGGTGGCTATAATCTCTAATATTTGAGATTTTCTTTTCTCTCCTTCAATTACAGTGATGTATGTGTGTATATTGCTTTTATTTTCCATTCTCTGTATATATTTGGTGCACACAACGAAAGTATTTGCATGTGGTACAAATGGCATCCATTAGGAAATAGTTCACTCATTCACATATCAAACCTGTCTTAGAATTTCACTTTCTGATCTTTCTAGGTTTTACTCTTAAGAGATTTCCTATGCAAATAAGAAAAGCTGTATAATGATATCAATAGCATATTTTCTTTAACTATCAAAGTTATACCTGCTGTTAGAAAGTAGCAGTTGTCATCACAACTACTATTCTGTTATGCATGTAAAAGAAATAATCAAAGTACCTCAGATAGTTGTTCATTAGTAGTTAATAGAGTGGTACAACTGTGTTTTCTTTTAAGTTGTTAGTCAAATTATATAGCTAATAAGCAAATGACAAAATGAGCAAAGCTGTTTTTGTTCTCTGGTTTTACTCCTGACAGAGGGTTTTTGCTCTTAACAGTGAAGGTGATATGCAATTCTGTGTCCTATCATCCTGAAAAAAATATGTGTGTCACCAAAAATGAATTTACAAATCACATATCATCTTATCATGTTCATGTACTTGTTTGAACAACTCACCTTTTTTAAGCTATGAAGAAAATTCTGACATATGTTGTCTACTAAGAGAAATTACAATTGCAGTACAGCGTCAAGAAAAGAGAAAATTAAAAATATTCAGATACTATGTTGCAAGGCTTTGGGGATTAACATATCCTTTTAAATTGGTTTTATTGTTCTTTGTGCCTAAAGTTTACCTTCAAATAAAATAATGTAAGTGTTTAAGATCTACACCTATCTATGAAATTTATTTCAAGATTCCTTATGCAGTTCTTCAAATGAGGTCTACTGGGATTTCTATTCTTAACTGTTGGCAGAAATCTGTTTTTAAACATAAATAATATTACTGTGACATTTTTAAATTTGAAAATATTAATACTTGAATTAATTTATTAGGTGTAAATCCAGGCCTGATATTACATTCTATTATAAATTACAAGAGACCTAGGACAGATATACACCTGTTTGTATAATATTAGATCATAAAAAGCTTTCATTTATTTTGACAAGATCATAGGATATAAGGTACAATAAGATGTTTGGACAACATTAGTGAAAGTTTATCCTGTGATTTTCAAAATCTTTTCTTTATTATTTTTAAAGAGTAAAAATTAGAATTAAAACAACAAAATACAAGTGATACAGTATTTCACTTAATAAAGTCATACAAAGTTCACAGTATTTGGTGCAGTGCATAGTGTTGCCTTCTAGTTATATTACCAGATACATGCATGTAAAATTAGAAGAAAGAAAGAAACACAAAAAACTAAAAAGAGAAAATGTACAAACAATTGAAAACAGGAGACAAAATAAATTACAGCATTAACGGCTACATTCCATAGACCAGCAGAAATGCACAGTACAGTTGCCCAAACCATCTCGTTAATATACATAATAAATCTCTTCCCCTCACTATCTCTCTTGTCTTCTCCTCAACTCAGTAACTCTTTCCTTTTCAATCAGTTCATTTTCTTTTTCCAGTACCCATTGTACCCTTCAGATTCCATTTATCTCTTTCAGGTTCTCACACTAAGGAGACAATACATTGTTTGTATACCTGCATGTGATTTATTTCACTCAATATTATGTTCTCTACTTGCATCCATTTACTGACATGAGACTCAAATTTATCCTGTTTTATAGCTGAGTAATACTCTGTTGTGTAAAAATAGCACATCTTTCTTATCCATTCTTCAGTTGATAGACATCTGTGTTGTTTCCAGGCTTTATGTATGACACATTGTGCTGCTATAAAAATGGGTGCAAATATATGCTGTGGTGGGAGGTTTTCAGCTGTTCTGCAAAATTACCCGGTGGTAATAGCTGGCTTGAGCTGAATCAATCTACAACCCTAGCTTTTGAAGGAATCTCCACACTAATTTTCACATTGGTTGTACTGGTCTGCATTTCCACCAACAGTGTAGAAGAGTTTCTTTTTCTCCACAGTCTCTCTAGCATTTCTTGGTAGCTGTCATCTTCTTCTTCTTCTTCTTCTTCTTCTTCTTCTTCTTCTTCTTCTTCTTCTTCTTCTTCTTCTTCTTCTTCTTCTTCTTCTTCTTCTTCTTCTTCTTCTTCTTCTTCTTCTTCTTCTTCGTCTTCTTCTTCTTCTTCTTCTTCTTCGTCTTCGTCTTCGTCTTCGTCTTCGTCTTTGTCTTCATCTTCGTCTTTTTCTTCGTCTTCATCTGCTTCTGCTTCTGCTTCTGCTTCTTATTTAGTGCAGGGTCTACAGGTTACATAAGAGCTCACTACACAGATCAGACTTGTAGTGATACTCCTGTTTTCAGCTCCTAAGAGCTGGGATCACAGGTGCATGAAACCACAGCCCATCTCAAACACCTTTGCAGCTTGCCCCGGCCTGCTGGAGATCCAACCCCCGGCCCCTGCACCTACTATTTTTGTTGACAGCTGCCTTTTTGATGTTAGTCATTCTTTCTGTTAGCCATTCTTTCCTGGGTGAAATGGTATAGCAGTGTTGTTTAATTTTCATTTCTTGAATAATTAATGATGTTGAATAGTTTTTCATATATGTACTTACCATTTGTATTACTTCCTCTGAGAAGTATACATTCATCTCAGCCGTCTTTGGATTGGGTCTTTGAATTTGGAGCCTTTTTTTTTTTTTTTTAATTCTTCATATGTTCTAGATAGATTGCCTTAGTCTGAGGGACACTCAGCTATAACTTTTTCCCAGTTTGTTTGTTTTGTTTTTATTCTGTTGGAGATTTCCTTTGAAGTGCAAAATCTTTTCAAAATGATGAGATCCCAGTTGTTAATTCTTTGAAGAATATCCAATACTGTTTGACTTTTGTTGATGAACTCTCTACTTACCACGATGTCATTAGGATTTCTGCCTAAATTTTCATTTAGAAGATTTAGTATTTATTTTTTAATATTTAAATCTTTGATCCACTTTGGTTGTAACTTTGTGATGTCAATAGGCTTGGGTGTAGGTTTAGTCTTTGACATATGGAAAGTGAGTTTTTCCAGCAACATTTATTAAAGAGGCTATCTTTCTTCCAGTGACCCTCTTTTTTTGCTTTTATCAAAGGTAAGGTGGCTGAGTGTGTTTGCAGTTGTGTCTGCATCTTCTAATCTGTTCCACTGATCCTCAGGCCTCTCTCTATGCCAGTACAATGACGATTTTATTACAGAAGGTTTAGAGTATAATTTCTGGTCAGGGACTATGATACTTCCTGCCTTATCTTTGTTTTCCAGGATTGCTTTTGATACTCTGGGTCTATTCTGGTTCCAAACGAATTTGAGGAAAGTTTTCTCTAGTTCTGTATGATATTTTAATTGGGATTGCATTGACTCTGTATAGCAATTTTGGGAGTATGGCCATTTTCACAATGTTTATTCTTCCCATATAGAAGCAAGGAATATTTTTCCATTTTCTCCAATCATATTCAATCTCTTTTCTCAGCGTATCATAATTTTCACTTTATAAAACTTAAACAGGGCTGGGGAGATGGCTCAGTGGAATATGCCTTTCCCTGTCAAGCACAAGAGCCTGAGTTCAATCCCCGGTTCCTCAAAACATACAAACAAACAAAAACTTTTACATCCTTTTTGAGATTGATTCTTACGTATTTCGTTTTTTTGAATTTTTATTGTAAAAGGTGTGGTTTCCCTAATTCCTTTCAGTGTGTTCCTTCTTTCTGTGCAAAAATGCTACTGATATTTGGGTGTTTACTTTGAATCCTGCTATATTACAGGATTTTTATGATTAAAACTACAACAGTGGAGTTTTGGGGTCCTCTAGGTTGAGCACCATGTCATCAGCAAATAATGGTAATTTCACTTTTCTTTTCCAAGCTTTATTCTTATTGCTCTCTTCTCTAATTGCTCTAGCTAATGTTTCCAGAACTATATTTAATAGAAGTGGAGATGGTGGGCATTTTTGTCTTGTAGCTGATTTTAAAGTGAAGACCTTCAGTTTTTGCCCACTTAGTATGATCTTGGTATTGATTTCTCATAGTTGGCTTTTATCAGGTTGATCATCTATTGCAATTATTTGTAAGGTTTTATCATTAATGAGTGTTGGACTTTGTCAAAGATTTTTTCTGCATCTATTGAGATGATCACGTGGTTTTTGTTCTCAGTTCTATCAATGCAACGTATTACATTTATGAATTTGCAAATGTTAAGCTGTCTCTGTATTCCTGGAATAAATCCCACTTGGTCATGTTGTATAATCTTCTTGATGATTTGCTGCATTCTGTTTGATAGTATTTTATTGAGGATTTTTGCATCTATATTCATTTAGAGATTGGCCTTTTAGAATTGGATCTTCCTCTGGTTTTGGAATCAGAGTAATACTTGCCTGCAAGAATGTGTTTGGGAGAGAATTGCTTCCTTTTAATTTCATTAAAGAGTTTGAGAAAAGTTGGCATTAATTCTTTTGTAAATTTCTTGGAGAATTCTGCTGCTAATCCATCTAGACCTGACCTGGGCTTTTCTTTATTGGTAGGCTTTTTTGTTACATATTCAATTTCATTTCTCATTATTGGTTTATTCAGAGTTTGTATACCTTTGTCACTCAGCTGTGGCATTTCATATGTATCTGGAAACTGTCCATTTCCTCTGTGTTTTCCATTCTGTAAGAGTAAAGATTTTGGAAGTAGGTAATAATGATCTGAATTTCTCTCTGGTAAGTAGTAATTTAGCTCTTTTCATTCTTTATTGTATGAATTTGAGTTTTTTAATTAATTCAGGTAAGTTTTAGCAAATTTTTATTCTTTCAAAGAACCAACACTTTGATTCATTTAGTCTTTGTATTGTTTTCATTGTCTCCAATGCATTAACTTTTGCTCTAACCTTTACAATTTCCTGTGTTCTTTGGACTTTGGGCTTGACTTGCTTTTTTTTTTTGAGGAGCTTGAGGTGCAGCATAAGTTCACTTATTTGGGCTTGTCCTGTTTTAAATTTTCCTCTTATGACAGCTTTCATTGCATCCCATTAGTTTTGATAAATTGTATCTGAATTTCAGTTTAATTATAAATATTTTTAAATTTCTTCTTTAATTTCATTTGTGACCCACTGGTTGTTCAGGAAGTTGTCATTTAATTTCCATGTATGGTGTTTCTGTAGTTTCTTTTGTCAAAAATTTCCAGTTTTATTGCACTATGATCAGATTGTAAGCATCAGATAATTTCAATTCTTTTGCATTTACTTAAGAGTGCTCTGTGTGCTAGTATTTTGGAGAATGCCCTCTGTGCAGCTTAGAAGACTGTATATTCTGTTGTTGCTGGGTGAAACACTCTATAAAGGAATATCAAGTCAATTTATTAACAAATTTGGTTTAGTTCTGTTACTTCTTTGTTGATTATTTGCCTAGTTGATCTATCTTTTTGTTGACAGTGGTGTGTTAAATTCCCCCATTACTATTGCATTATTGCTCATTTGATTTATCATGTCTGTTAAAATTTGTCTTATGTAAGAGAATGTTCTTACATTGGGTGCATATATATTTATTATTGTTATAACTTCCTCTTCCAGTTTTCCCTGAATAAGTAGGTAGTGACCGTCTTTATTTCTTTGGAGATTTTTGGTTTGAAGTTGATATTGTCAGCAACCAGGATAGCTCCCCTTGCTTTTTTCTAATGTCCTGTAACATGAAGGATTGTTCTCCATCCTTTGACTTTTAGTCTGTGAATTTCCTTTTGAGTTACATGTGTTTTTTATAAGTAGCATATTGTTGGATTTTATCGCTTAATCTACTCTTTTTATTTTTTTTATTTTTTTTATTTTTTTTTTTTTTGTCTTTTTGAGACAGGGTCTCACTATGCAGTTCAGGCTGGCCTTAAGCTCACTTTGTAGCTCAGGCTGGTCTCGAACTCACAACAATCCTCCTGCCTCAGCCTCCCGAGTGCTGGGATTATAGGCATGCGCCACCACGCCCGGCTAATCTACTCTTTTTAGACTGTTTCTTTTGATTGGTGAACTGAGGCCATTTACATTGATGGTTATAACTGGTACTTATTGGCTTATCTTTGTCATTTATTTTCCTTTTACAGATTCTATAATTTTCCATTTTTAATTACTTGCTGTTTTGTGGTTCCTTTCTGTTGTTCTTGAAGCTGTGATCACTTCTGTCTCTTTCTGAAATACTTGTCAGTACTCTTTGGAGGGTTAATTTGGTGGACATGAATTTCTTCAATCATTCTTTGTTGTAGAAGGATCTTATTTTACCACTGAATTTAATAGATAGTTTTGCAGGGTGTATCAGTTTGGGATGGAAGTTATTTTCTGTCAGGACTTGAAATCTTCACTCCAAACTCTTTTGATTTCATGGTTTGCATTGAGAAATCTGCAGTCATTCTGTTGGGCTTTTCACTGATCTGTTTCTTTTCTCTAGCAGCTTTTAATATTCTGTTCTTTCACTGAATTTCTGAGATCTTGATTACTATGTGTCTAGGTATGTAGATTGACTGTGATTATAGTAGTGTGGAGTTCTATATGCCTTGCTTATATGGATATCAGGATTTTTCTTATGTTTGGAAATCTTTCTGCTAGTACTTCTGCAAATAGTCTTATGTCATTTGTGTTGTCTTCTGCTGCTTCATTGGCACTATTATTCTTATATTATTTTTCTTTGCATTGTCTTGTATCTGCTCATTGTTATTTCCTGTTTTTTTTATAGTTTTGAGAGCTCTTTTATTTCATTTTCATTAGCTGCATCACTGTCTTTGAGGCCTGGATGCTGTCTATGTTGAGTTTCATTCAAGTGGCTTTGCCAGCTTTGTGGTTCTTCTCTGTTGTTCTTGAAGTTGTGATCAATGGCACGCTTAATTTCCTGGATATCTGTTTGAATCTGTTTCATGAATTCTAATTCTTTCTTGTATTTTTTCATCTTTTTTTTTTTTTTTTTTTTTTTTTTTTTTTTTTTTTTTTTTTTTTTTTTTTTTTTTTTTTTTTTTTTTTTTTTTGCAGAACTGGGGATTAAACTCAGGCCCTTGAGCTGGCCAGAGAAGCACTTATTCTACTAAGCCATCTCCCTGGCCCTTGTTTTCATAATATTTAATTAATTTTATTAAGAAAGAAATAGCAATGAGACATTTTCAGAACAGGTTAATAGGAGAGTTACAATAATTAATACAGTGACTCATCCACATGGCTGACACTGACCAAGGATCTACAAACTGCGGTACAGGGTTTCAGGATAAATCCTGAGAGGACTTGACTGACCTTGTCAGATACAAAAGTTACATTTCTTGTTATGTAGGTTTTGCTTCATCTTAGTCTTAACCATCCAGGAGAAAAGTGTAAAAACAAGGTATAAAAAGTAAAGCCATATTAATAGGCTAAACTGTAAAAGTCTCAAGTCAACAACTTCTGACATCAACAGTCCTATTGATAACCCACTACTAATATGGACTACTGGACTATATTGGAATATTTTACTGAATTCACACACGTAAAATATTTAAATGACAATGGAATACCCTTCTTCACAAAACAACACAAAAAAGGGGATACAAATGAATGACTATTTTGTATCTGTATATTCAAAATACTTAGGATGGATATACTCTTAATTCAATGAACAAAAAGATTTGTTCTAATAGGTTTTGTGGACAGGATATCATGTCTGCATCTTGTACAGTGAATAACCACTAAGACAACAATATGCAATGTATTTATTTTGAAACTTTCCTACTAATTGGTTTTGAAAATGTGTCATTATTATTTGTTTCTCAATAAAATTATTAAAAAATACATTGCATATTGTGGTCTTCATAGTAGCTATTCATAGTACAAGATGCAGACATGATATCTTGTCTAAACACTATTAGTACAAATCTTTCTTCTCATTGAACTCAGAGAAAGTAGCTGTATCCTAACTATTTTGTATATGCAGATATATATTTTTCACTACAAAATAGTCCTTCATTTATATCCTCCTTTTTGCATCATTTTTGTGTTATCCTCTATTTTTCTATATGTCTTCTTTAGCTATGCTGAGCAATTATTTCACAATTGTGCTTTATTTTTGAGCCTGAGAGATTATTTCTGTTCTCATCTCTTCTATAGCCTGATGGACATTTTTCTTTACTTCACTTGCTGTCATTTCAGAGATTTTAATTGTGTGGTTTGCAAGTTCTTATATGACTTTGTCTCCTGGATTTGTTCCAGGTGGGCTAGAGAATTGAGATTTCCTTTTGCTCCTGCATTTTGGCATTTTTGAAGCTCCCAGTAATCACCCAGAGAGAGTTCTTCAGGCTTCCCAGAGTCTGCCAAAGTTCTTAAATGGCTCCAGGAAAGCTCCGTACCTGCTCACTCTGTGTCCACAGATTGCATCTCTTCTGGGAAGACCACTCAGAGTTCTCTGATTCTTTTAAAAGTTTGGAGCTGCACCAGCAGGAGCTCCACACCTGCTCACAGGGGCTAGGGAAGGTCTGAACTTACCAGAGTCCTCCAGGCTGCCTGGAGTCCACCAGAGTTTAAATGGTGCCAGGAAAAGAAGTGCAAAATCTTAAACATGAAGCTAGTTTACTCCGAATTTTATTTTTGAAAAGTGATTAGCTTCATTTAATTCATTGAAATTTCAGCCTACTTATTGACTAATAAATTCGTTGAACATTACCTTTTTGACTATTTGCTTTGGTGTCTGATATAAGACAAAATTAAAAATTAAATAGTTACAGAAATCAGTGATATTGTGCTCTTAATATAACTTATTTGTTTTGCTTCTACCATGTTAAAAAAGCAAGTATATATACTCATGTTTATATTCCATATACATTTATTCAGTTTCTACTCTGGGCTTAGCATTGAACCAGGCAGTGAGAGAAATACATGCATATTGTAGACAGTGTAACCTTGGCATTGATTTACTATTGTTTACCTGTTTTACATTTTTTTATTCTTGTCTTCTCCACAGACCTATAAGCTCTTACATTAAAGATATGCTGCCAGTGTTCTCCCCACAAATAACTAGACTAGCAAACTGTTTTCCAAGAAGAATATATTAGCAGTTACCCTCTTCTATTCTCTTCCTACCACCTTCTTCCTCCTCAGCAGTCCATTGCACTGTCCACATAGATTATTCACTATTCCCCAGACCAATTTACATTTTAATTTCTCTGGGCTTCTGTTATTGCCAACTACTGTTAAGAAATATTTCCTTTGTCTAGTTGTTCATAAACTTCACTCCTACTACTACTCACTACTACTTCATTAGTAGCAGTACTTCCATGTTAAGTGGCCACTACTGTTGACATGAACTCGTCAGTATGAGTAATGGTTGATACCTCTTTTTAAGTCATTGGAGGTCTGGTATGATGTTTTAAAATCTTTGATCTACAGTGCTCAGGAAAAATTTTAATGCTTATGAGAAATCAGCAATTGATGACTGAATGCAAGCTAGTGGATGTGATAAACATAACATACAAAAGGCAATTGTTTCTTACATTTGGAAAATATTTATTGAGAATCTACATTTTAACCATGAACTGTGTGTGATGTGTTATTTTGATGAATGGGTCATTTTAAAGCAATGGAGAAATAACCAGTGAATTTTGGTTTTATGATCTATTAAGTATTTTTTTAAAAAAGTATTTTATAAAACAGATACCCACAGATGATCTGTGATCCTAACCCCATCAAGGCTCACACCTCTGGAACAAGATAGGTGGAGTAAGTAGTATGTCAGAAGTGAGTAGAGTGTGAGAGTTGGGAATAAAGGGACAGAAAGAGAAATCTATTGGCAAATTTATGTTTTGACGACAAATTATCTAAACTAATGATGAAAAAACTTTCCAGGTAACACAGTCATAATGTGACATGTACCAGTTGATACAGAGTAGATGAAGGAACATATGTTGTTAGAAAAGAGTTGGGTATATTTTAAGCTTTGACCAAGAATCAGCTATTATTATATTATTAAATAGGATGTTTTGCCTTGTGTTTGCTTCCAAGTTCTTGCTCCACAAGACCTCTCTGTCCTTCAGATCTTCCAAGATACTTTCCCACATTTTTTCCACCTCAGAACCCTTTCACTTTAAAATCCTTCAGTTCTTATTTGGAAGGGCCCAAATAATTGCTGTATTGATTCTACTCCTTCCAGAAATACTTCAAATCAAAAAAGAGATGTATTGAGTTAGTTATCAAGAGTCTGTTTTTAGCCATGAGCTTTCAGATAGTAAAAGAAACAAGGAAAATGCAGTGTTCTCGTAGGTTCATTAGTATAACTCAGGAAGTCATTACCACTGCACTGATCTCAGTCTTGTTTCTCAGTATGGTGTTAATCAGAGATAAAGAAACTGCAGTTACGTATGGAGCAAGAAGCTACCGGGATTATTCTATCTTATGGAAAAGTCATATTGATCGTCACATAGAAAGACAAAAGTCATAAAATATTTTAGAAGGATAAAATCAAAAAGATTGATTCCTAACAGTGCTATCTCTGCAAGATTATTAGTTTTAATTCTTAGTTCAGAAAATATGCATTACAAGTTCTTGTTTGGTATTGTTCTATAATAATACCATGATATTTTATTTTGTTCTATAAATTTGTCTTTAAATTAAATGAATGTCAGTAATCACCTCAGAATTTAGAATAAGTTTAATTTTGCTTGTCATTTTTATTTATCTCTGTGTACCAAAGCAGCTCCATACACATCATTGTCCAACAGCATTACTCTTCACTGCATTGTAATCTTTCCCAATTTTGCTGTTATTATTAAAAGACCCACAATGTACTTTACATTGGTGAAAAATTCACCTACAACTTTTTCCAAAATATAAAATGCCTAACTTCTTGACCAAATTTGAAAAACAACTACATTATTATTTATAAATGTAATTCTCATATCTATTTTTAATACTACTAGCTAAATCAAGATATTTATACTGTTGTCTAAAATAAAACTCATAAGGTTATTTGTGGAGAAAAAATTAAATTTTGATAAACACAATTCTATTAATAAAACCAGTAAATTATAATGGTTACTTTAAAGTATATCTGCATATATAAAGAAATAATGCATGTAAACTGTAATGTACGTGGAGATGGCATTATCTTTTTTTTTTTTTTTTTTGAGACAGGGTCTCACTATGCAGTTCAGGCTGGCCTTAAGCTCACTTTGTAGCTCAGGCTGGTCTCGAACTCACAACGATCCTCCTGCCTCAGCCTCCCAAGTACTGGGATTATAGGCATGCGCCACCACGCCCGGCTGGCATTATCTTTTAGAACTTCAATAAATTTAGGAACTTTCAGTGGCCCATCGTTTGTCAGACCTTTCATTCATAATCACAGCTGGACCCAAACACACAAGGCTTGACTGATAGATTCTCTGTAATAAGTTTTAGAAGCTATATTCAAAAGAGAATATACCTATAACTTTATTGTCTCTCTGTGCTAAAAGACGAAATCATTTAAACTATATTTGATATTTCAGAGGCTTCATTCTTAATATCAATTATCACTACATGAATAAAACTTAAAATTTTAAACTCCATAAGTAGAATATGAATCTTGGAGAGATACTGTATCAGTGCTCAAAGAAATAATATGAAGGAAATCAAATTATAAACATAGAAAGGAAACTAGAAATGATAGGAGGTTTATCTGTTTATAAGACAACTCATCAAGCCAAATTCTCTCTGAATTTGAATTCAAACTTAGTGGATGAAGAGACAAATCTCAAGTTCACAACCACTGGTTACATAGACCACCAGCTAGTGTCTTTACACAGAATGCTCTTTACCTAGCTTCATGCTATCTTGATTCCATTAAAGTTCAGAAATCATGAGTGAAGCACACTGAAATTTTGAAAAGTTGCCTTTCTTAGGAGAAAAGCAGTACATACAATCAGAGAATGAAGATGGAAATCCATAAACATGGATTATCTATACATTGCAATGCAGGGAGACAGGCTTTGATGTAGTGGGCTCATGCCAGACCAAAGGGCCGGAAAAGTAACCAAATTCCTGGATTGCAATTTCTGAAGGTCCTTGGGATCCTAGTGCTATATAAAGATGATGAGCATTAATAAGAAAGGAATCAGATTTAAACCTGGAAGCTGAGTCTTCAGTAACATGTAAATAGACTGTATTCTATCTGGGGAAGAGAGTGACAATTGTGAATTTAAAACTAACTTTGTTGAGCTTTTCATTAGTTTGATGAAGTTAATTTTTCACTATTTTAATGACAATAAAATAGTTTTTCATTTGTTTAATGAAATTATGCAGTTAAGTAACTTTTAATTTACGAAGGCCTATAATATACCTAGTTACAATATTTAAATTTTCTATAATTCCAAACTTTATAACATTCAACTTTTATTCCAGGAAGCTAGTTTTATAAAAATTGAAAATGAAAGAATAATTCTGTACATCAAATTTTTTTTTTACTATGGAGAATGTAAGTTTTCCCAATAGTCCTATAAAATTATACTCAGAAGTCCATTTACATTTATTTGGAAACTAAAATTGAAATGAATTTTCTAAATTATTTTGAGATTTGTTCATCTGGTACTCACTCTGCCTGAAGTATTATTAATTACAGTGAAGATATGCCTAGAAAATTATTGCAACCATCTACCAAGGGTAATGATCTTAACTTTCACACACAAGAAATTCTATTTCATTAGAATTTTAGTGTGCTCTTTTAGAATGGATCTCATTCAATAGCATTTTTAGAGAGCACATCAGAAGCACTCCAAAATACTTTTATATTTATCTTCTTATAGCACATAGAAGGTACTTCAGAAGTATGTTAGTAAAATTTTAAATAGTTAACAATAATGTTGGTAAGAGCTACAATGTATAGAGTAGTTAACACATTCAAAATTTTGTATAGGTAAATTTTATCCTTATTGCTTTACATATGTTTTGTTTATTAAAATTAATATCAACTCCATGAGGAGGAACGATTATCATATCCATTTTATACTACCTTTCTCCAGGTCATCCAACTAACAAATGGTAGTGGGATTTAGACCCAAATTGTGTTTTTTATTTATTTTAAAAATAATAAAATATAGTAAAGAAAACATTAGAAATGATACATAATTTCACTAAGCAAAACGATAAGAATTCAACAGTAGTTATTAAATTGCATATTGTTGTCTTCAAATCAGTTGTTCAGATTAGCAGAAAATAATGTGAAAAACTGATCAAAATTATAAAAAAAATTAGAAAGCAGAGAGGGGAAAAAATAAGCATTCATTGCTCCTTTCAATAGACCAGCAGAAATCATCAATACTATTATTCAAGTAATCCTGTATATACACATATAGATTTTTTTTAGTAAATATTTTTCCTGTCTATTAACCACAGTATCTTTTAGATCATATCCTATTAGTAAGGTTTCTTGGATAATAAAATTATTAATTTTCATTTTTAACTTATCACATTGGCCAAAATGTTGGGGGGGGGGCTGAAGCTCCAGATAGTTTTATATATACAGTTTTAGCAAATGGAATGCAGGACTGAAAAAGACATAAACTAATGTCAGCAGTGTAATGACCATGTTCTGCTCTAATCAGTAAAAGAAGCCATGTCTAATTATTAAGACGGTGTGAAGAGACTTAGACTGACTACCTTGAGCATAAAGAAAAGAATTGGAACAATATTGAAAAACCATGGAATCACACCAAGTTTGGAAACTAGTAGGAACCATGCCATCTGTTGAAGGGTAAAAACAGAACTCTGTGCATAGTTTATATCAGGTCACTGTGATGATGGCAGACAATCTCAAATGGATACATCTCAAATATTCTTACATTACACTTAAAACTCAAGTTCAAAAGCAGTAGAGTCTAATAGACCTGACTCAGCTACCATGAGTCCTCTGTGCCTAGTAGAGGGAGCCCACAGGAATACAGTACCGCCAGTCTGTGTTCCATGAGCACAGGGCACCTTTCCTAAATGAAATTGAGAGTGCTATTAGGAAATGGGGCTTGGGAACAGAAAGAAGTAGGATGTCACATGCATGTACCAATGCCCGACACCACCTGTGATTATTCCATACCACAAATATATGCTAATAAAAAGAAAAGGAAAAGAAGGAAGTAGAAATAGATGTCAAAGTTAAAAAACCCACAAATACCCATAATTATAGATTGGAAAATAAATACATCACATTGTGTGCCTGTTGTGTGCATGCATGTATGTGTGTGCATGTGTGTGTACATGTGTGTTTTCATATGCTTGTATTAAAGCAATTTTGTGAAAACTTTTTTTCTGGTACTGGAGGTTGAATCCAGGCCCTCCTTCTTCTTAGATGAAAACTTGGCCTCGGGTTCTGGCCAGGCTGCATGGCAGAGGAACACCAGGAAGTGACCATGATGAAACTAGTGCAGTGGCTTTGGGCACTGGTGCTCCTGGGCTCTGCCTGGGCATCCCTGATACTAGGAGCACTGGGCTTGGAACGACACTGCCTGTCTACCTTCTGGTGGCCGCTGGCTGCCATGCTTTGGGCGCTGTGGGCTATTGCGTGGCCACTTTTCACAACTGTGAGAACACAGCCTGCGAGTTGCAGACTCAGATCCAAGAGGCCTGTGCAAACTTAGGCTGCAAGGGTCTGAACTTCTCACACTTTACCCCCTTAAGCCCGAGGCCTCCATCCCATCCTATTAAAAAGCATATTTATTTACTAAAAAAAAGACTACCTCTCAGCCATACTTTGAACTCCTTTTTATTTACTTTAGAGAATTAGAAAAGTGCACAAAAGTCACTTACAGAACAAGATATCTATCTAGTACTGTCACTTTGTATGGATATATATATATATATATATATATATATATATATATACATACATACATACCTAAAATTTGAGACAAGTCTATGAACCTCAGTTCTGCACAAATCATTCTTCCAAACTGGATTCTGTTCCATGGATGATTATATAAGCACTGCACATAACTTTGACTCTGAGGTTGGTAAGTAATAATTAGAATCGTGAGTGCATATTGTGTGCAGCTGTATCCTCAGGATCTGTAAATGCATATATTTAGGAGTGGACATGAGCCTGGTCTATTCTGGGCTGCTCCTAATATTCAGTGACTTGGGGGCACGACAAGGATTGATCCAGGCCTGTGCCTCCCAGTGAGCCTCCTCTTCACTGAAGCAATCACCGCTCTTCCAAAATAGGCAGCTTACTGCTATCTCCTCCTATGAGAGAGCATGTTATAATTTTCAGCCTGCAGACCCACAGGCTACAAGTGGGGCCCAATACATAGAGATCAAGTGTAAGAAAATGTCGAAGTTCTCAGAGAGGACATGTAAGGGGATAGGGATTACTGAAGCAGATTTCCTCCCTCTATATGATTCCCGTCAGGATGACCATCTGCTCCCTACTCTCTCCACATGTCTCTGTCTCTCCCTGCCTCTTCTACCTTTTTGTTTATTTCTGTCCTTGCAAATATATGCTCTGCACTTGAGAAATTTGGAAAAACTGACCTACCTCCACAGGAAAACCCTCTCACCCAACTAAATGAAACCTCAATTCAGGGTTGAAATTTCATTTTTGAGCCCTGCTTCTTTTAAATAGTCAGGTCTGTTTCCAAATGGAAAGTCTGCTAATGATCCAGTGGGTTCCCTTGTAGATGGCATCCAATTACCTGCTGCTTGGGGCACAATGGCTTTTGTGTCTACCAGCCATGCACTAGGTGGCGAAAACAGTACATCTACTTTATTCCTGAGCATGAGGGTGTTTTGCTATTAAAAAAACAGCCCACAAAAATAGTTTTAAAACCCAGAGTACTTTAGCCAAAAGGTCAAGAGATTCAGATGAATTCTATTTTCTTTTTTCATGTTAAGCTGCCATTTTTCTATGACATTAGCTGTGATGTGCGTATGTTTTCATCCTGGGTTCCCTCCACACTATTATATTTTGCCTTTAGCTCACAATCTTGCCTGCTTTTCAGAATGTTCATTTTTCCATGGCAACAGAGATGCAAATTAAAAAAAAGTGCTATTACTGTAGGAAAGAAGAGAAGCTATGTGTGACTCATATAAAAATCTGTTATTCAAGAATAAATATCTGCAGCAGTAATAATAAAGACTGGCATTCCCTCCTCACCCACAGAAGCAGACAAGAGCTGCGCACACAGTTGAGGCAGCATTAGCCCTCCATGGCTAAGGACACTTTTTGGTCAAGTAAACCACCCTCATTTTTTGTTAAAAGTTTTGAATTATTTTTGTATCAGGGTGAAATCCTCCCTTCACAATTTGTTTTGACACAGTTGAACATGTCACTGAGAAGACCCTCACCAGAACGGATATGTCTGTGCGACATCTTTGCTTACTGAAGCACACACTTAAACTCTTCCCTGTGATTATTGTAGTTCTTGGTCATTTTCACCCACCATCTCACATCCCTGACACTAACAGAAATTCCCTAATGCTTCAGTGACCAAGACCAGAGGAGTAATTTTCCTTGCCTGTGCTATCTAGCAAAGGTTACTATCCCAATTATTACTAAGGATTCACTTCAGTGAAAAATGCTTAAAATTCTTTCTGGAAGGACAACCTTGAGTCACACAGAATGGGGAAAATGCATTGATTATTTCTGTGAAACAGAGACATTTACCCTTCCGGATTGGCTGCTTATACATCTGTTCTTGCACTGCGTGAGGTAGATAGTTTTCAAAGAAAGTGAAGCCATGAGAAAAGTACTGTCCTGAGGATTTTTTTCAGGACTTTCTTTTCCTGCCCACGCACTGCTACTCCATCATCAAACATGCTGTTTTAGGTGAAGAAAGAAGATACAGAGCTGATATGTGCTAGGTCCCCAAAGATGTGAAATATGGCAGCAAGAAACATCAGAGAACTGCCCTGCCTCCATCCTGCCTGGCATGACCCACAAATGATGCTTTTTACAGGAATATTGCCTAAGAGTTGTGGAATCACAGCTCATGAGGCAGGTCTTTGTGAAAGAGGCAGAGTTTTTCCTAAGGTGTATTTCTATAGAATTTCTAGATGTGTAGGGAAGAGCCTATGGCCCCTTTTTCTTATTAGAAGCATGCTTCAATCATTCTTATGGGAGAAAATATGATTTCCATAGCAACACAAAACAGATTTCCAGAGCAGATATTATAATTTGATTCAGATAATACAGAACTTCTGTGGAGGCATTATTTTTAAAATTATAATGACTGCAATGACATTTTTCTCATAGAATTGATATTAATATTTTTTTTAAAAATTCAAATCAAAACTACAATAGTTACATGTTTGTACTAAACATAATAGACAACAGAGCTTTATTGACATAAGTATAATTAATAAAATGGTGATTTTACTGAAATATGTGTCAATTATCTAAATCTTTAATTTTTTATAGAAGTAGATTTTTTGTTGTCTTTACCTTTTTAAAATAAAATAAACCTTTTATTTGATAACCTCTAATAACAGAGTAGCTTTGTTGTCCTTTATGGACAATGAATCAGAACTATTTTAATATTCTACAACACTCTAGGTATGTTGCAAAGGAGGAAATGTTTTTGCATATTAAAATTTTAACTTAAAGTTTAATTAAGCAAAACATAGATTAATTGTATTTCCACTGATGTAAAGAAATCTATATAGAACACTTCAGCTTATCAGTCGCTGGATTAGTACACAAAATAAACTCATTCATGAACAGTTACTGAAGACCTATGTGTGCTCTCCTTGGAGTGTGTCAAGATTCAGTTGATATTTGCTTGAGTAAACATAGATTCATTTAATAATGAAGTTTGGTGTGAAAGCTCTGAAACAGCATAAGCGTGTTTGTTTCATGCAGAAGCAAAGAGGTAATCTGATTAGCAGGATTTATATCTCTGCATGGTAAATTATAGAAGATTGTGGTGTTTCCATGGCTAATGTTGTGGAAAAGCTTCACAAATGAAAACTTGGGTTGTTAATATGGGTGTTCTTTCATCTCGAGGCGGCTTAGTGCATTGCCTACCAAAACATTTCAATTTTTTAATTTCTAGGCAGGAAAATATTAAAATGCATACTAACTAAATTTCAAACAAGCTTTTTTAAGATTCCACCTATAAATCCTATTGGATTACTCCATTCCAGATATCATATCCTAGTCTTTGGGGGTTTATTAAAGGAGGTTTTAAATGTGATAGCCAGGATGAGTTGGTAGAAAAAGATGTTAGAAAACCAACCACATGTTCACAGTGTTATGAAGTCTCCTATCCAGAAATTATATGATTGTACTTACCGCACAAAGGTTAGCAAACTCTTACGGCAGTGTCATTAATTTAAATGAGATTCAAATTTTTTAAAAATGTTGTGTGCTCAACAAATATCTCAAATGATGTGAAAATATAGGTATGGTAATTCTAACCTTAAGAATCCACTGAATTTTCCTCTTAAGAAAACTAAAATATTCATAACAAAGCACTTGAAGATTTAACATTGATTTAATCATAGTCCTTTTATTTAGCATATAATTAGCTTGAGGTTAAAACTAAATATTTAACTCTTCTCCTTCCAAATAGAAAATGGAGATATTTAGGATTTCCATAACAACTATAACACTTGTCTCCTAATAAGTCTACAACTCTCAAATTTAAGAGAATATTTTAATTTCCATTAACATTTAAAATAAAAATCCTTCCATTTTTATTGTGCTTAATGTAGCAGGATTTTTAACTCTTTAGGACTTTTAAATGTTCTGCTAGTTATAAGACAGTGGTGTAGTTCTTTTGAACTTCCTTCTAAATTGTGCTAGTAAAATAGAGATTAGTAAATTAAACTTTATAATAGCAAATCAGTAACATATGTCAGCTCTGGATATGTGTGTGGGCTGTGTATGTGGAAAGAAAAACTGAGCTAAATGACCAAGATGTGTAGACTTTCAATCATGAAATAAAATGGCAATTAAATTCTAATGATTAAATATATGTTTTAATTTTAATATACTTCTACACTATATTCTGCAGACTCTGTTTTTCATCAAGATATTTCAGAATGCCAGAAGTCCATCTTGGGGTTCTTGAGAGGTTCAATGAGATGACGATAAACAAAGTACTGCAGCTCAGTCCCTGATAACCCAGTCGCCAATATGGAGGGCATTGTCACTTTCATTAAATGTTGTAATCGGCATAGTCACAGTTCATATAAAAATTAAGGCGATTAGTTTGGTAACTCTAGAACGACCAAACTAAAAGGAGCAACTGAGAAAATGTCTTAGTCATTAATGTCCAACTGAATTGGGCAAATTATTCTAGATACGACAATGATATTTGTTTCCAGTCAAAAGCAAGTACACGGGATCTGACATCCAATCAAGAAAATTCAACCATCACTCTCCCAGTAATCCAGATAATCTTCGAAGCAAGGAACCTCCCAAAGCCCTGAAGAGGCTGTGTGATCTTATCCCATTTGGTTGCCTTTGCCTGTGCAGTAGCAAGAGAGAAATCAGGCAGTGGGTTCAGAGTCCACATCAGCTTCCTCAATCTAGGCTAAGGCAGCAATATCGGGCCAATCTTTAGCAATACTATGGATTGTATTTTAGCTAGACCACCTTCCCATCCTTCACAAAAACACTCTCGTTTTGCCTCTCACCACAACCCATTACTTGCTCAAGTCTTTTCAGGAGTGTCATACCGGGAGGACCCCTTTGCAGACACGAAGAGAGTAGTTGTGTTCTCTGCACACCCTTCACTGTTCTTCATTTCGGTCAGCCTGGAAACCTGTCAGTGCGTGACAGGCAGACCTCTAAGGACCTGCGCAGGCATTCCTTGCACATTCTGGTAAAATAATTTAAGACAACAGCTGCACTTCCCTTAGTAAATAGAATTCTGTTGACCTGTGGGGAAAGAGCACCAGAAGCAAAGTGAAACCATATGCTCATATCCTTGTGAAACAAATAATCACTCAAAATCAAGATTATGCCTTTGTTTACCCAGTAACATCATAGACAGAGGAGCAAGAAAATTAATTATCAAGCAACATGAGCCTCCTAGTATGTCTGGTAAGAATCTAAATATGATATCCTTCATACTTGCCATGTTTTCCCCTTTTCCATACTCTAGTAAGGGTTACAACATAATTTATACATAAGTCAAAAGCCCCTGTTGGGAAAAGTAGTCCAGGCCTGCCTAAAAGATTGACAATTTTAGCTTTTATATGAGAAATAAAAGGACACTAAAGGTCCTCTTTTTCCTTCCTCTTGTTCCAGGATGTTAGTATTTGTAAATGGTATTGTATTTGTGTATCAAGATTTTGTACCTTGGAAGAACTAACTGGATTCTGGGAAAAAATAGAAAACAGTAAATACAACTCTGTGTGTGTGAGAGAGAGACAAAGAGAGCAGGAGAGAGAGAGAGAGAGAGAGAGAGAGAGAGAGAGAGAGAGAGAGAGAGAGAGAGAGAGCCTGGTATATTGGTATTTACAGACAGAAAGATATAGGGAGTGTGTGAGGATTTGGCATTGTTTTGTTGCGTTCATCCAGGAAGAAGAAGACCGGAGTTGAGGACAATGCTAATGATAAACAATGACAATTATCTGGTCAGTATATCCCTTTGCTTTGATGGTGTAATGTCTCTGTCTACACCTCAGTGAGGATGAGACCTAACAGGCTCTGTTGCTACAGGCACAGGGCCCAGTGCATAGCTGGCACCTAGTATGTCTGTGTCTAATAAATACATCAGTGCTAGGATACACCCAGAACGCAAATCTCTTCCCAGATCAATTAAAAATGAAGTGAATGTATTTTTTTCTCACAGAGAAGCTGACTCCTATTGTCTTTCCAAATGAAGTATATGAGCTAATGGATTTTATGACAGTCCAGATGTATATAGTTGCTAGATATGTAGATGCCACAGGCTAAGAGATGTTTTCTATAATGATGCTTTTTTACTCTAGAGTACTTTTCTCATCCCATTCCCCAAGACAAATTGTCCCCAAAGATATTTGCTTTTGCCTTTTCATGGTTATTAATAATTCTTAGTTCATGTATCTTGCTGCCTCCACTAACAATAATCTTATTCTTCTTTGAACCTCTCATGCCTTCAAGCATAGATATTTGCACATTCTAGGACTTCAGTAAAAGTTGAATTAATATTTCTTTAGAGATGTGAAAAGGAATTTTTCTTAATTCAAATATATGCAAACTAGAACTGCTTGCCAAATCTTAATTGGTAAATAATGCAAACACTGCATGTGTTTGCTTTGCTTTCTTTTAATACTGCCTATATTTTTCAAACCCCTTGCTACGTTATGAAACAAAGCTTTAGTAAACAGTAAATCAATTCATTCTAGCACAGATTTCTTACGAATGCCTTTTGGTGACATGAATAAATGATACGAAAGGGCATCTGCTCCCCATTTCTTCCAGATCATAGAAATATTATTCATTTTCAATTCTATGTTTCCTGCATGGCCAAGCAAAGGAAATGTGCAGCCTGACATTGCATTCTCATTCCAAATAGGTAATAATCTGTGGGAGAGGAGGAGAGATGGGTGAATTAGATCAAGTCAAACTTTCTTTCGTTTAGCAAAAGTTGTGCCAAATCTATAAAGCTATGAGCAGGGGTGGAAGTGTTCTCATTCTCTACCATAGTTTAACAGTGAGTATATTCAGACATGATGATAAAATAGTTGGCTATCCAAATGATAGGTGCAGGTAGATGAGTCACCATTACTGTAGCTTACATGACCCAATTTCAAATGCCCAAATTAAATCCAAGCAGCATTACTTTAGAGAGTTACGTCTAGCATCAGAGACAGTGTGAGCTTACATAGGAAGTTATCTAATTGTCTCTAACACTGCAGACACTTAGCTGGCCTGAAGTGGCCAGCATTTATAAATCACATTCTATCTGCATGCTGTATTATTGTTACAGGATAATGGCATTAGGGGGCAGGAAGGGACTCACAGTCTGCCAAATGCGAGAGCCCATGAAGTGAACACAATGCATAGACCCTTGGTGCAATCAGGAAAGGCCCAAAGGAAACCATCAGCTGACCAAAAAGGAGTGAATGCTCATCTTTCTTTTATTGTGCTTGTAGAGAGGTTTTTAGTACCTGTGTAACAAGGGATAATGTGTGCATCTACACTTACTGACATAAGGCAGCAATTGGCAACTGCTGTTTTTGTCTTGATGGTTCGTTCAGTTCCTCCCTCTATTATCCTGTCTGGCTGTATCATTTCTTTATTTTTGCTGTCTTATTGTAATCTTTAGTGTTATGTATTATTTTTTTTCCATTTATTTTTATTTTATTAAAATACAAATGTCAATCAAACAGTTTCAAGACACCTTAACCATACAGAGTCGATGAATTAATACTTTGCAAACTGTTTTTGTAACGTTTTGGTACTGTACAAGGTGCATACATGAAATTATATTTACAGGTTTTTTTATAGCTGAATTATATCAAAGATTCAATAATTATTTACCTAGTGGATGACCATAGCACTAAAAGCTGACATAATATCCTGTCCAACCACCATTAGTGCAGATCTTGCCTCTCATAGAATTATGTAGAAGCACAGCGTTATCTA